>OY998151.1:3444915-3583515 GCA_963921925.1 Sphagnum tenellum
TATGACATAGGGTGTTATGAAAACATAAGTTGTCAAATTTTGGTATGGAATTTTGAACAAATATTTCATGCATCAAATGTAGGATGTAATGTTACTTCAACTTGCATGACTAACCTTGGCAAATGTGTTTCAATTATTGAAATGCATTGACTTGAACATGGTGGAAGAACATGTGGTGATTAATAGTTTTAACAAAGATAACTTGCAAAATATATTAACACCATTAATTTAACAACAATGTAGTGAGACCAATAAAGGTGCATTGTAGAAAACTAAAGGAACCAAGTTGAAACAAGGCGGTTCCACATCATGTTCTATTAAGTGGGGGGGAGAAGAAAAATGTTGTTTAAAGGTGTGGTGGGCTTCATTAGAAGAAGGACTACCATAATTCACTACATGCCATTACTTCCAACCCTAATCCCATCTAGTCATGTTCCCATTGTAATACTTATAAGCACGATGCAAATCATTGTTTCACATTACATTTGAAATTATGGCATAAATAACCAAAACCTTGTCCTTACCACATTGACATTATGGGGGTTGTGTGGTGTAAAGATTTATTATTAACCATAGATTGTAATCTTAATATACATTTGTAGAGTTGGTAAACCCATTGAAATATATATATACACCTCTAGCCAAGGATATATCAAAAACAATATACCCACATAACATTGGTCATTACATAATTAATCATCATCATGGGTACGAAAAAAAAATAAGCACTATGCGAAATCATGTCCACAAGAATTATACTAGCATGCAATTAGCTTGTCACAAAAACTATTATGTAATTAGGGTACAACTACAACATGGAAATACAATGAATTAATATTTAAAATACCACGTCAGAATAGGTCATAGATATAATTTTGTTGCAACTTGGACTTTATATGGATGTATGTACATAAAATATATATGGTGATAGTCAACCTTAATTTGACCATGATCACAAGTTGTAGTGAAATGGTTTATCTCAAATGTGTTGGAATTGGTGTAGCTTTAACACTTGATGAACAACCATTTTGCAATTGGTGTATGGCGTTGATGCATAATGATCATGCCATGTGTATGATTAGGTAAAGGTTCATAACATGTCATTTTGCAACTTGTTTGTAACTAATAGTCAACTAAATTGGTTAATTTTACAACTAAATGTGCCACTATGGTTTCACTACATAACTATTTTTTGTCCATTATTTTGGAACTAAAGTGTTCAATTCATTTAGAATTAGTTATGAACTATGTGGCAAATCATACTATTAAAAGACTTACATATTGTGTAATTCATTGAAAGTGTAAATGTACGCCTTAAGTTGGATTGGAATGGTGTATTAAAGTGTTTATGAATATGTACACATAGATATCATTGCTTATACACTTCAAACCTTTCTAGATTAGATTGTTACACTTCAAACCTTTTAGATTAGATTGTTAATGTTTCATTGATACGAGTCCATTCCTTTATTGAATTAATTAATTAAAATAATTCATTTGGATGATTTTTTAAATAGCTAAATTTTAAAGAATGTAGTAAGTATTATAGTCCTATTTTTTGTGATTGATGTTTAATTATTGTGTTAATAATATTTCACTACATTAGAATTCACAATATTATGTTTTTATACATACATATCAAATCATAGAATTTCATGAAAGGTGAAAGTTTATTTTTGAATTGAAATTTAAATAACGTGTATATTTTATTAAACATTCAACAAGGGTGTACATATGAATATGCATTTATATATTTCAATGTCTTTAACCAAAATTCATGTTTATTATTCAGTAATTTTATTTAATTATTTGAATTTATTTTTTAATTAGTAATTAATATGTAATATACTTAATTACCATGAACTAAATAATAAACTATCATATCAATTCAGTAATATGTTTGATTAAATAATATTTAATTAATTTCGATAATAATAAAATTAATTATCTAATAATAAATTACTTAAACTTAGTAGCTAGTTATATAAACTTAATTAATTAATTCAAATAATTCTTGATAACAAACTTTGTTAATGTAGTTGAGTAATTATTAATTTTATTTGAATTCAGATCATCAATTATCAACATACTTAATTATATTAAAGTTAGTTATATAATTAATCATCTAATATTTATTTTGATAATTAATTATTCGAATCAATCAAGTAACTAATTATCTGAATTATATCAGTTAATTCAAATAATCAATTTAGATAACATCATATATATTAATTCAAATAATTAAATTCCAAATAATTATGTTAGATGATAACTATAAATTTCAGATTAATTGCATAATTAAAATTAAACAAAAAAATGTGGGAACGTTTTTTGTAGTTACAATTCAATTGCAACTAGGGTGCCACTAAAAGATTTAACCCATATGATTTGTCTTCAATATCTCATTTCACAAACTATATAAAAAAGGTGTGTCCTCTTACATTCTCACATTAAATTACATGTGCCATGTTGGGATGAATTTATAAAAGTTTAACCTTAAATGCAAAACACATAACAAATTAAAAAACTTATGTGACTATTTTCTAGTTCACCTACTATTATAATATTCTACTTTCTTAATTACGTACTTGCCTACCTAAATAAGTAGGTCTTACTTTTTAACCTACTTAGTAGTAAATAAGTAGTTAGGTAAGAAGGTAGGTTGGAACTATACCTACCTATGGCTATGTATTGACCTATTTATGTACATATATATTTGTTTCCAAAATTCAATTAATATGCCACATGACAACTTTTGATTATACCATGTGTCATAATTTCAAACCACTTAAAATGATTAATCATAATGGACAATGTATATCAATATTTTTTTTAAATCACAAAAAATCTTCATAGTGTCATGTGTTAAATTTTGATGCATGAATGAAAAAGGACATTTAGCATGATGTTATGATTATAATCATAGGGTAGTTGCATAATAGTTGAAAAGAGATTGTTGTGACAAAGTTGTAATCGAGTTGTAATGAGTTGCATTGTACATATGGTGAGTTGCAACTTTTGCAATTGTTACAATTTGTTTGTTAACATTCATAACGTATAAATATGATGAGTTGCAAATGTCCGATGCAACCCAAATGCCAATTGCAAAACACATTTTTTTTCATAGTGAAGAACAAGCCAAAAATATGTTTCATGTTCACATATTATCCATCTTGTGTGGTGCCTTCATATGTGGTAGTTCAATAATTGAACTAGTTGAACCTTCCTAACCTTTATTTTTTTGTAAAAGACCTCAAAGAAAGAAATTGGAAAAATACATGTACTATCACCAAATTTCATTTAAAGAATTTGAATGAAAGATGAAAATACATCTAACATTTTGGTGTTATGAATTTCTTGTAAGATTATCCATGTTTCCCATTCCCCAAAACCCCCATTCCTACCAAATAGTTCAATTCCATGTTAATTGGTCGAAAACTTGTTTAGATTGCCAAATTGTATCATAAAACAAATAGATAGGCTAATGCAACAACCTCAAAAAAATTTCATCTAATGTATTTGAAGGTGGCCTTACTAAGTGAAATTTCCTTAACAAGGCAATTTCATGTAAAACCCTTAATTAGAGGAAAATTAAACATATTGTTTACCTTGGTTATTAAACCAGGGAAACACTATTATTAAGCAAATTTACCCTTGATTTCAAGATTTGCCTTCAAATCCCATGATGAAATATCCTTGACATCATGCCTCCCACTATATTTATTTGCCCTTCTAAACTTGTTAAAAGACACACCCATCGTTAAACACAAGTCAATAATTGAACATTTATTGTCAAATTTTCCAATGATTTTCATGGCTTTGGGTGCACGTCTAGAAAGCAAATTGTTTGTAAATAAATGCATTAGAACCCCCAACTTTTAGACCCAATTTTTTTCTCATTTTTTATCCATTTTCAACGATCGAAAAAACAATGGGTGTCTCAACTTGAATTCCACGATTTCTCTTTGAAGTTTGTAAACAACCAAACTATAAAGTTCAAGAAAATAAAGCTCCAAACACATACTTTGCTAGACCAAATATTTATAATTGTTCCAAATTAAATAATGTTTCCAAAGCCTTGTTCTTCCTCATTTTTTAATTTGAGTGATTTTCATGACAATGAATGTGCCAAGTGGAGGTCCATAATACATTTTTGAACTCTGAAATCAACTAAGTTATGTCCAAAGATTTTAAACTCTTTGAAAGCTTAAGTGTTTGAACATCAACATGTCTCCATAGGACATAGATTTTGTAACGACTTTTACATGCCCTAGCTCCTCATGCCCTAGCTCCTCATGCCCATGTTGCATACAAGCAAAATTTTGATTTTTTTGAAAACAAAGCATGATAATCACCTCTTGTTGGTTCTTTTCTATCTTGATTTGTGCCTAGGTATCCCAACAATGTTATTTCAGCAAGTTCAAAGAATGCTAATTCTTTGTAATGTAAATTTTATCTGTGAATGAGAAAAAAATCATCTTATCAGATGCCCAACTTCTGGAGATGAAACAATGATTGAATAAACAGATTTTTAAATTGATGAAAGTTTTCCCTGTCAATCACAGTTTTGCTGGATAGGAAAACCTTGTATGGATACCTCTACAGAAAAGCCAGATTTTGAAAATCTGTTTAATCTGTAACTTCTGGATCCAATACATATTCTAGACACGAGCTTTTTTGACTCTAAACAATTGTTTTTGAGGATTTAGGCATGTTCCAATTGACAGTTTCACGTTCTGATAAACTTGGGTTTAAGTAAGTGACGCCTCAACACAAGGAAATACGTCGTTTCAGTATACCCAAAGTGAATAGATATATTGTGTGCATCTATCCATGTGTGTTTCACCTCTCTCTAAGTATACACCACCAGTGTTGCACAGTTCTCTCTCTTCCAAAGCAAGAACCAGCAGGCCAGTGTCAGGTTTATAGACCCTCGACTGGTGGTTCTCATAAAAACAAAGAGCATGTTTTGAGCTGTAACTCATGGTTCTCAAAAACTCAAAAAATCGGTCAAATCATGAACCATCAGTTCTGTCAGAAAACCCACCAATCCTTTGAATTCTTCCGAAAAGCCAGAACTTTCACAAGGTGTTTTATTCTGAAATTTCTGAAAACATCAGGACTGGAGGTTATAACTTATAACAAAATTAAAGAACTGCCCAACATTGGTGCACACCTAAGACTAACTTCTTTCATGGTGAGAGAGTCTGGCAATCACATGGGGATTGCAACAAACAGTCTATGACAAAACATAGTGATTATTGTTCAGAACAATCGCATGGAAATCAAAGTGTAGAACAACCATGATGTCTCATGTATGTACTAGAACTGGTAAGTCTATGACATCCTTGTATGGAAACCATGATGAAAGAAAATATGTGGGTTCGTCTAGTACAGATACCAGAAGAAAGAAAATAGATAACATCATGTCCTCAGTGTTCTCACATGGAAACCACAAGAAAGAAAGATGGATGTCTCATTTCTCATACACCATCTATTCATCCATGATGATCAAGCTAAAATGGAGTCTCCAAGAGTACTAGTGGATAAACCCTAAACCCTAGTCAGCAGGGTTTTCTATCCCCAGCCAACAACCTTTTAGACTACTATTGGAGAAAAGAGGAGTGAAGTGATAATCACCAGTTCTTCAGTTGCCTACTCACTCAGTCAAGCCAAAGTTCCACAACTCCAAGAGGAGCTTGGGATGTGCAAAGGCTTTTGGTGCAGCTTTCAGGTCTCAGCAGGTGCATTTTCTTTTGATGTCAGCAGCAATCTTTGCTTTCTTCTATTCCAGAAGACTCATGTAGCAACAACACCCAATGCAGTGTTGAACACAGGAAGTAGTGCAGGATCATCTGGGAAAAAAGTGGAGACTCCAATGCCGAAAAGCCCAAACTCAATATTGAGTCACCTTTGACAGCAACATTTATGCTAGTAACAAGCCATTATAACTGGTATGATATCAAAGATGGACACTAATATATCCATGCAATTTGCTGGAACATTGAAGGTCCAAACAGTTCCAGTGAAGTGCAAAGCTAGCATGACAAGAATGGGTGTGTTCACAACTGAAAACCATGTGAGTATAACTCACAACGTATCAGATCATCACCTTCTTTACAAATAGTAGGTTAGATATGCACCAGCAATGTTACAATGAGTACCTTAAGATTAGTTACAGCTGCTTCTTTCTCCTTGGGGACTTTTTGAATCTTTTTGGACTCTTCCTGATGTGCCTGTAATAAACAAAAAATTTAATGGTCAGTGATTGAACTCATGATCTCAAACATTGACCAAAGCCAAAATGCTCATCCTTGTCTACACCCTCCTGCAAAAGAATCAAAGCAGTGACTTCTAGCATGGTTCAAAGGTTGTGTAAATACCTCATAAGCTTCAAAGATCCAGCCATGAAATGCATACACAGTGAGTGGATAGACGTCAGAATGGAGCAGTAGAAAACTACAGTTCTTGAAAGCTTCAAAGAACAATCTGTGCAAAAGTTCAGGTTCATTCTGCACATTCAGCCCACACAGTTTGTAAGAGATGTCATGCCCACCAATGAAAGCATGGCACTTCTGTACACATTTTCTTATGTTTCCACATTGAAAAACATGCACCATTCAAGATGAGCTCAAAGAAATTTAACCATAAAAGCAAAACATAAACTTCCTACCTATATAGGTAGATAAGTAAGTAGGTACATAAGTTTTAATTATTTATGTATCTAAATCAGTAAGGAGGTATATAGCCTAGGTAGGTAGGTATGTCCTACCTACCTATTTTTACCTACCTACCCACTTATTCAAATAAATGTTCATTTGAACTTTTTTTTCCAAAATACAATTAATATGCCATGTGGCATATTTTGGTTACACCATATGTCACAATCTAAAACCATCTACAATGAATGTTAATAATGCATGGATGGCTAAAATCAATGTTTAAATAATATTAAAAAATTCGCTCAAAATTTTTCATATTGCCACATGGGGGATTTTGGTATTGTCAAGTGGCACCATCATAAGTCGTTCAAATTTGATGGCAAGGATTTTTTTAACATTTAAAATCATTATTTAAAAATTACCCTAAGTTGATATATGTGGTAAATATTGCGTGGATAATCGATAGTTGTAAATATAGTTGCAAAAACAAGACTTGGTTGTAAATGTTATATGGATGGTCAAAGGATGAACATGTATACGTCAACAATGTATATCATCCATGATTCATTTGGTGACATCATGTTAAGTCATGATTTGCGATTAGATGTTGGGTGTGACTTCATGTATGCAACTAAAGAAATTTTAGTAATAAATGTTGGTTGCAATTGTTTTATAATCATAAATTGAAGTTGCAAATTGACATTTTTCTTCTAATCTTAATAATGATTCCATCATATCAAACCCCTTTAATACCAATCCTACAAACATACATTGTCACCATAACCCATAACATCCCAAACATTCTCAATTCCAAAAAATTGAAAACATATCCAAACTGCAAATCCCTTCCACCATGACTAATCAAAATTTCCTTAATAACTCTTATTTCATTTTATCCCAAAACTTTTCCAAAAAGTTTGTACAAAAGAAGATAGCCCCCATTAAACATACTCGCAATAGAAAATTTGATAGTGTATCCTCATGCAAATGTTAGATTCCTCAATCTTTAAAGTTCCCATACACACAAGTCTCATTTCTTTTCAACACCCAATAACAAAAATTAACACAACAATATCTCAAGTATACCAAACTTGACAAAGTGAAATCATTATGGACTAACTCTCAAACCCATTAAAGATTTTCATCACATCCATGTACCTCTCACCTTACACGTTTTATTATCAACTTCAACAAATTGTTCTGATCTTTTTAATGCAATAGAAGTCCAAGAGAAGCAAAAACCTTATAACTTGTTATGAACATTATTCTCATCAACAAAAACACAAAATAAAAACTGACAACATAAAAAATAAAAATGCCTAACTTCATTGATTTGGGTCTTAAAATCCCATCTTCATCCTCCATAAGCCTTTAAAAACATAATTTGCATGCAACAAACCACATCTCCCAAATCCAAATGCATCACAAACATCGGATCCACTCCACATAAAATCAACAAGCAAACAAACAACAACCAAGTGCATCCCAAATTTCTCGCGCACCATCATAAATAAACATAGCCTCTAAAAGTATCTCCATGCAATAGTAACCATCACACAAAAGCTCCATTGAATGACAAAAGACAAAAGGTGGTAAGTTGTTTTGGTGCTACAAAAATAGATAATCTAACACTTATCCAACTCATGAACACATACTTGGCCAAAACACCTAATTCCATGTCATGTTTTTCTGATGTTAATCAAGGTGCACCCTTAGTCAACTTGTTTTGTGACCTTCTATTTCCAATTTCAACCATGGTCAAGTTGACTTTCTAGACAACTAGGAACTAGGTATCAAAATAACAATAGGTTATGAGAATCCTTATCAAAGTTAGGCTAGCTTTACAAATATGTGTATTTAATGTTTTTCTTTTGGGAAGAAATTTGCAAAAATTGATGATGAATGTGTAAGAGAAATTCACAATGTGAAAATTGAACTTTCTTGTGGGCCTTTCCTTTATTTTTGTTACCAACACAAGTTCTCAAATGTTATTGTGTTGGATCTTCACCAAATGATATTGTGTCGACTTATCACCAAGTATTTACATACATGCCACTTCTTTAGCTTTACCAACCTCACCACTTGGAACTTTGTCATTGTCACCAAAGGAGTCATCACCCCACTTATAAATATCTTTCATCCCACTTGTCTTTCATGTGTCCTTAACTTATTTGTTGAGAATCTAAATCCCACCTCTTGGCTAGCTATTTGAACCAATGTCATGATGTTTTTTTGAGTAAAAAAGACTTGCCAATGTACTTGGATTCAAGATTCAATCCAAAATAATAGTTTGAGTGACCCAAAACCATTAGTGCACCATCATAAAAAGTCATGTTTAAAGTTTTTTTGGATGGGATGAAACTCAACCTAACTTTAGGCCTAGGCCCTAACATGAAATTGCATTTCCCCACACCCTTTGAACCCAATAGTAGTTATTTTCCCCACACACCCTTCCAACCTAACTCCTACCTCCTTCCATTTCTCCTCCCTCTTCTTTTATGCTTTCCTTTTCCCATTCACCATTTTTTCCTTCATTTTCTTGTTTTCTTCCTTTCTCCATTTGTATTGTTTTATTTTTCTTTTGTTTTCTTTCTTTTTTATTTTTGTGTTTGCTTATGTGTTTTCTTTAATTGTTTCTTTTTGTGTTTTTGTTTTTTGTGTGTGTGTGAAGGAGGATGAAATTTATAGCAACAAGAGCTTGTTAGGTTGCATAGTGTTTCTAGTGCTAGTAGACCATAAAATAAGAACTCAATACCAATAAAAGTTGTTAACTTGTGGAAATGTGAATTGTGTGTGGAGGGGGGGATAATGGAGAGGAGCAAGCAAATGTGTGTGGTGTTGGCAAGTAGTAGAGAGGAAATCAATGTCAATATGATGAGGTACTACATGCACAACAAACCTTTGGTTTCTTTCCATTTATTTATTTATTTATTTATTTTTTGTATTTGGTTTTTTTCATTTTATTAAATCATTTTTTGAGTTTGTTATTTTTTTAATTTTATTTTTATTTTTTTAAAAAAACTACTTTGTTATTCTATTTTTTCCATTTTTGGTGTTTGTGTGTGTGTGTGTGTGTGTTTTTGAATTTAAGTTTTTTTAAACGTTTTTGAATTTATTTTAAAAAATGTTTATTTGCAGTTTTATTATTTTGGCTTTTTTGTTATGTTGTATTTTATTGTTTTTTTGTGTTTATTTATTTTTTCTATCTCTTCTTTCACTTCTATTGCCCTCCTCAACCATAAATGTTAAACTAGACAATTAAATTCTACATTTTGTTTGTAATGCATTGTGTTTAAAATTGCTATGGTTTGTTTTTTGTTATGGTTGCTAAATTTGTTGGTTACTGTTAAATTGATTAAAATGGCACTTCACACAAGGTTGAAAAAGACTTTACCTTTACCAATCATGGATGGGATGGTTTTAGTGACAGTTGATGGACTAATGCATGGTGCAACAAATGAACAAATGGCTTCTATGTTAAAAGATCAAATTGAATCAAATGTTGGTTCATGGAAAAAAATGTTCCAATCTAAACATTAATATAGACAAGCAATAGCAATTAGTTGTACTCTTTGTTCCTCCCCAAGGTGATCAATTTAATTATTTCCTTTTTGGACCTCCTTCACGTTCTAACCCAAAAAGGTTGTTGAGGTTTTTTTTTCATTTTTTGGGTGCAATACCCTAGTTGTTTGGGATTTTTATTTCTGAATTAATATTACCTTCATACACCCATGTTTCTAACCCTTGGTGTGTAGGAAATATTTTAGTCTTAATTTTCCCAACCTTCATAATTGTGTGCAATATTATCATCATGTTGAACATTGTTCTCATTTCAAGACCAAAGGCCTAGTGTACAAGCAAAACCTTCATTATTATCCATCCACATTTTAATATTTTTGTGCCATACATTTTGACATTAATTCAATTTCCAACATTGAGGGTTTGGTGTGCATGCAATATTTTCACCATGTTGACCATAGTGTTAAACAACATAAATAACTATATGAACATAATATTTGTAAATATAATCCACATTGTTTAAAGTACACCATTGAAATAAGCAAATCAAATTGTTAAATCTAGACCTAGTTGCTTATTTAAATTGGATACAATATGTATTAAATGCACCAAAACTAAGGTGAAGTTTTATATTCCTTGGACATCTACAATAGGTTTGCAATATTTTTATCATAGTGAAAAAAATCCTTTGAAAAAAACAAAACATAGACGGGGATATTTCACATATTTTGATTTTTATAACTTTGTACAATACCCTTGACAAAACACCTCAAACATAATTTTTCAAGCCAATGCATATATGCAATACCCTATATGAATGATGATAAATATTTTAATGATGCTTTTAAATATTGTTTGAATGAACAAGTCCAAACTTTATGCAATATTTTCATTTTCATTTATTTTTCATTGTTTTCAGCAATTGCAAGGTCTATTGGAATGGCAACCATGCAGGTAAATGTAACCTAGTAGGTGAAATTTGGTGGGTACTTACCTAAAGGGCAAATAGGTAGGTATATGATTATATAGGTAAATAAATAAATGGGTGGGGGGTAGGTCGGTGGGAAAGAGTCTATTTTAAATTTGAGCGTCGCGTTGCTACGCACTACTAGTGACAATCAACTATATATACATATTTTCTTATGTTTTCAAATGGTTTTCAATAATTCATTGTTATTTATGTCAATGTCAAATTTAATTTTAATTAATATACATTTTGTGGACATGGAAAGACGCATGTTAATTTGTTTTTTTCATATCCATGTTGGTGGATAGGGAAAAAGAATGAAATAATTATAAAATGAAGGTAATTATTAGGAAAGGTGTGACATAATTATCCATTGTGTCACATCCAATATGTAATAGCAATGGTAGAACAAAGTCCAAACTTGAATTATCTTTTTAAAAATTAAAAAGAAACTACTCTATCTACATTTGGACAAGGTTTACAAGACTAATTTAAAAAATATACAGAAATATATAGGGTTTGTGGAATAGGGTTGGGGCTAGTGGTGAAAAATATTCCATATGGTCAATCAGAATGGAAGCCTTTTAAAGGTACATTCACACTTGGTGTTAAGGTATTTAGTGTTGAGTCCTTTCTCACCATACTAGTCATTTAAGACTTAAACTTACTTATCATGAAGATTTTATGTTAAACTAACATTCACTTAACACAAAGTTATCACCCATTTAACATTGGGTGTCACCTAGGATGTCACCTAGATTTGCATTTAAGATTGATTTAATATCAAGTGTGAATGCAACATTATAAGGTTTGTTTTAAGGAATAACTTTGTTAAATTAGCTCTTCAATGTTATGATAGCATTATATAGGCTTGTGCCTAGGTGCAAAGAAAGAATTTGTGGCCAATGAATTATGAGATTGTTCAAATTGGTATCTTTAATTGTTTAATAGAGTTGCCTTAGTGAAGTCATATGGACATGTTGCATGCAAAACACATGCAAATTGGAAGTTTTTAACAAGAATTTTTAACACATAATGTTGTTCTTTAATTTTCCTCCAAGATTTTACTCAAGGTGCATGTATAATAGGTACACACTTTGTTAGAGAGGTTATTAGCCCAAGTGGAAAACGGTGACAAACAATATTAGAACCTTGGGAACAAGAAGCCTCAACACGCACTTAGGAGGAGGGCTCAATTTTTTTCTTTTGGGTTGAAGGATTGAGGAGGAATTTTTTTAACTGTCCCAAACATGTTCCCATCAAGTCTCAAAATGTTCTTCCAAGTTCCCAATATGTTCCCTGATGTTGTTCCCAATAGGCCTCCAATTGTATATACTTGTCATTCTCCGTTTTTTTAAAAATGGTGACCAAAAAAATTAGGAATAAACATTATGTTGAGCCAATGAGGCAGTTCATCATGCATGTAGGAGCCCCAAATTTTTTTGCTTTTGAGGAGGGTGGGAAGTCGGGTGTTGGATATCCTGCCTTTTTTTTTTAATGTTCCCAATGTGTTCCTTGAGATGTTCCCAATAGCACCACAGTATTATCCCATATACTTTGCCAAATGTTCCTTATGTTGTTCCCATGGTTCCCATCCTTAATGTTATCTCATATGCGTGACAAAGTGTTGCTTATGTTACGTACCATTTTATAATTATTTTTCAGTCTATAGCCATTTGGGGGTGATTTTTTTAGATTTTTTGAGAATTCTTTTCCAAATTTTGGCAATTCTGTTTCAAAAGAACATTAAATTTATGACAAAAGAAGTTTTAAATTTCACAAGAGTGCAAAATTTTGCACCCAAAAAAGGCTCCTTAGGATGGGTTCTTACAAACCATTATCATAAATCAACATACATATAAGGTTATAATAAAATGAATGGGAAAAGGTGTATGTACTAAAGCCTATAAGGTATGGCCCTCAACTTTTTTACCAATTTTAATTTAATTTAATTTAATTTAATAATTTTCCACCTTTCTAAATTCTCACTTGTGCGCATATATTGTTGAAGAAGAGGTACCTCAATCATAGCTTGTAGGTGCTTGAAAAATATATATGTACCTAATATAATGGGGGCTTTTTGGGTCCTTGCTTCCTCTAAAATAAAGTTGTTCTTCCAAACATGTCCCAAAAAAAAACCACAAATGAATAAAGTCCAAATTGGAAGGTTCCAAACATATATATATAGGATTTTCTTAATAATATTTTCTTGTTTTTTGTGTGTCTTCAGCTTTAAATTTTATTTCATTTATGTATTTATTTCTATTCTTGTGTCCAAAAAATATTAAAGTTATGGTGGGTGAATTTAAGCTGAATGGGTACTTCAAGGACCAATAATACTAGTGACTTTTGTGAAAGCTTGAATTTAAATATCCATCTTTGGAATGGAACTTTTCCAGATTTCAAGCTTTTGACATTCTTCAAGGCCAAAAGCCAATTTGCTCACTGACAACATCACAAGCTATGAGAATCTTCACAAGCCTTTCAATATATTTGAGCATAGTTAGTAGTAGGGCTAACACAAGTGCTTTGTTTGCCATCTTTTGTTGTGGAATTTCACAAAGACTTGAACTACTTTGCATTTTATAGTATAGGAGTGTTTAGGAGGGTTCACAACCTAGTTGATAATAACCCATCTAAAAGAGGCACCAAGTTACTATATATAACATGTAAATATCATGTGTAATTGTAAACATTTGTCAAATTTATTTTACATGGTGTCATGTAAATGTTTTGGGACATATAAATTTATATTTTATATACCCTTACTCATTATATCTACTTGTAAATCCCTATTTGTTAGTTTTGAGTGCATCCCAATGTGGGTACAAAACTCTATTTATTTTTTCAACTATATGAAATGGGTGGAATTCCATCCCTCCCAAATAGAAGTGATACACTTTTGCATTTTTTGACATGATCATGTAAAATTGTAAAAATGCATTTATTTCACACTTAAAAAACGATTTTATGTGACATAAAATGAACCTTATACACTTCCATGGAGTGTAATTAAATTTCATTACGACATTTACACTTAAGTGTAAGTCCTACATTACATTATACACACACAATACTATGAGAACCTGTTACAATTGCAAGGACAAAACCCATGTCTAATTTGCGGAGATGGAAAGTGTTTAAAGGGAAAGAGACAAAAAAATGGCCTAAAACAAAATAGTTGCACAAAGTGGTGGTGGCATATGAGCAAATGTAGGAGAGCCATAGAAAGCCATGCAATTAAGTAGGTAGCAATCTAGTCATAAAGCCAATGGAAGAACAAAACGGGTGGTGGGTGATGGCGGCTCTCTTTTGTTTTTAGCAAAATCTCAATCCAAGCCCTATAGGTACCAGTCTTGAGTGTATAATTTTTAAATCTTTCCAAAGATTAGAATGCTTATGTGTTGGGGCTTTTAAAAACAAGATATCCTATTCGGATCTTCTATTTTGACGTACTCTCAAGTCTCAATATTGAAGAGCAAGGTTTTCTTAAAGAAGAGTGTACTTAGAAGCAACTTTACAAGACTCTAAAGAGAATGGCTTCACTACGACTTTGAAACTCGTCTAGGAAGTGGGTCATCTATTGTATGATGGATGGATGGTGTGTGAACAAGAAACACTTTTTCATTATATCCCCGTCCCATAACTAACCACAATGGAATGGCCTAGTTACGTACTTACATAATAACCACTTACAATTCCTACCTACTTGCCTATGGTAGTTCTCTTTCAATATAGGTAATTGCATACCAGGTAGGAGAGTTAATAGGATAATGGGAGAATTAATAGAATAGTTTAACAAAGGTTGATTGTCATATAAGGGGTTTCCATTGGACCCAACCCATAGTAGTACCCAAGGCCCAACATGAGGGCCAAGTTACTAAGAGACAAAAATAAGATGTTTAGAAAACACAAACAAAGAAGTAGGTTAAAGTAATATTCTTGTCCTCTTCAATTGCAACTTTATTTCAAGGCCATTCTCCAAACTAACTTTTGAATAGTTGTTTGTGGCTAATACTATCTGAGCATCTTGAGTTCATTGATGTGTCCTTGGTTCCAAAGAAGGGGGCCTTTTCCTTGTCACCCAAACTTTCAACTGCATGCATACTCATGTGCATGCATGTCCTAGTCACAAATCACGCAAAAGATATCTCAATTGTGATGCCCACACCCATTCATGTCAAGATAATGAGTTACTAATCACTTACCAATCTATGCTAAGCAACTCTCGAATGTTATTACAACTCAATTAAAGTTGTTGGATAAAAATGCAATCCTTGCAACTCGCAATCAAGAATAGGATGAGAGAAAAAGTCATGCAATACTTCTCTTTTTAACAAGATCGTTCAAGGACATGAAATTGCTGCAATGACTGATCATTCATCATTGTTGAATATTTTTTAATTTCAACATACTATCAGATCAAAATTTTCAATAAATTAACGTTTTTTTATTGCCAAAATAGATTTTCTAAAATAAAAAATAATTATTCAGCAACTAGGGTGCTGACAAGCCAAACCAGATAAGCTATTTTAAAGCATTTCCAACAACCCTCAGTATTTTTTTTGACCCTGCAAAAGTATTTCTCACATCCAAGCTAATTGACCCAACCCCACCCTTACAACTGCAAATAGGTGGGAGACTACTAGACTACTAATCGCAACCCACCTGGAACAATCAACAGCAGATATTAGACTGTGCTGTGCTGTTCCTGTTGGCTTGCCTTTCTGCAAAAATTCTGGGCCAAAACCATTTTGATGAGCCAAAACCATCTAGCATCTTACCCGAGCTTCCCCACCTAAACTATGAACATGAAAAGATGGACTGTACAAAGAGAGAGACTATTTAACTCTCACCACCACCACCTGGGCTAATCTTATATATAAAAGCAAACGTGGTGTCTGTCTGTGTGGACGACAAAAATTGAGCAGTGACTGGAAAAATCTGTGGAGCAAGCAGGGCAGGGGCAGAAGGTCACGGGTACCCACTAGTAATTGTAATTGGCCAATGAGAAATAATCATTTCCTCCTACTAGCACTCTAGGAAGGGAGCTGGTTAAGGTGTGGACTTTTCTAGGCCACAACACTTTTCCAGTTCTATAGTGTTTTTCTTTCTGCAGATCTCCCCTTCATCCAAAAAGCACTTGACAAGTGCATACCTGCATGCTCTTAGTATTTCTGGTATATGATGAGAGAGAGAACCCAGAGATGGGGTTAAGAAGCAGAATTCCGTAGGACTGACTTCAAAACAAGGCATCACAAACACGCTGGCTGGCTCTGCCAATAGATAAGATGTTGTACGTCTACCTAGGTTTGGCACTTTGATGTCAAGTATTTGATTTACTAGAGAAATCCGCAAAGTCACCCTGTCTTTGGGCCTCCTTTCAACCCCTAACCGCTCTTTCTTTTAGTGGTATCCGTAAAGTAAGGAAATTGTATTAAATGTCAGTATGAAATGCTGAAACTCAGTACGAAATGCTGCTGAATCTCAGCACTTAATGCATAAGGTTCGAGAGGAATTATAGTAAAGCTGTAGGAGCGAGCAGTGAAAGCAAGCAATAATCTATGTAACAGCAGTGGAGGCGATTAGGGGAAAAAAAGAAAGACAGGGTGAAACTCAGGAGGAGACCGTCAAAATGGTTTCCTGAGAAAAACTTCGAGTAATATGAGAAAAACATAAAATTGCCATGGCCATATATTTTGATGGGTAGTTGTATTTTCGCTTGCCTATTTATTGGGGGTGCTCAAGGCTGGTGGCAGTGCGGTGCAGCGCCAGCCAGCGCTCTCATAATCCCCCCGCACCGCTTTGTCCATCATCCTCTCTCTCTCTCTCTCTTCGGGTAGAGCTTGTCATTGTTTTCCAAAATCCCAAGCAAACAATTGCAACCATCTCCTTCGTCACCTTCTTTAACTTGTTGTTGCTGCAATAGCACCATCTTCCTTCCTTCACTACCTTCTTCAACTTGTTGTTACTGCAACAGCACCCCAGCAGCGTATGGCTGATGATGCATGAGACGACATCCCAACAACAACCCATTCTGCGTCGGTTGTTTGTTTTTCAAATCAATTGCATGTGTCGTCGGAGTGGAGAAGTGTCGTGTGGAGAGAGAGAGAGAGAAAGAGAGAGAAGAGAAGAGAAGAGAAGAGAAGAGAAGCGACAAGACAAGACCAGACCAGACTAGATTAGAGGTGGGGTGGTTGGGGGCACCTGTGGGCGCTGAAGATGGGAGAATTGTGGGTGACTGGGCCGATGCCGGAATGCCCGGCTGACAAGGGATGTATGGTGTGGGTGGAGCGGTATCTGAAGGACTGTGTTTGCAACCGGCGGGATACAGTCTCGTTGGTGATGGGATTGTTGAGCGTGGTGAGCTGGGGAGTGGCGGAAGTGCCGCAGATCATCACCAACTTCCAGGAGAAATCCACTGAGGGCATCTCCCTCCTCTTTCTCATGACTTGGGTTGTTGGGTAAGCCTCAGAATTGCACCACCCATTCATTCTTCACAAGGGCTTTCTGCTGGCTGCTGGACACTGCTGCTGCTGCTGCTGCCGCTTCTTCTTCTTTTGCAACCTTTTGTTGGGTACATGTACTCTGCATAGAATTTTCATCTAAGGAAGAAGAAGAAGAAGAAGAAGAAGAAGAAAACCCATGGTGGTGGGCATGGGGAAGAAGCTCCAGCACCTAAGATCTCAGTACCCATGATAGAGTATCATCAGCTGAGTCTGAAGGGTTATGGGAATTTGTTGTTGCTTGATGGTTTTTGTTATGAGCAGGGATTTGTTCAACCTGGCAGGATGCTATTTGGAACCAGCAACGGTATATGCATTGACCTTCATTTTCTTCTTCTTCTTCCTCACTTCTTGCATGCACTGGTCCTGGAGTAGACTACAGTTTTCTGCATCTGTTAAATTAGATGGTGAAGGTTGGTGGTCACATGTTTTTATTGATGTTTTTGAGCAATTTTTTTTGGAACACAGAAGCTTGCTGTTTCTCTCTCACATCTGTTTTTTTGTGAGCTCGTCACTAACACAAGCTCTTCTGGTGAATGTGCACGCATGCACGTTCCACCAGCTACCAACCCAATTCTACATGGCAATGGTGGGTACCCACAGATGCTTTTTTTTTCCTTTGTACAACATCCCTTTGCACTCTGTTTCTTGCCTTGACAAATTGGATTGGTGTTTCTGTTGTTGTAAGATTATGAGGTATAATGATTTTGTTTACTCCTCCTTTATTTTTGAGATTTTGATTTGCAGTTGTACACAATCACAACAGTTGTGCTGGTCAGTCAAACTATATACTATGATCATGTCATGTGGCGATTCCAAGGTGCTCCATCCAGACAACAAGGGGATGTATTTCCTGAGGTCAGTTGCAATGTTTTTAGCAAAGATTAGATGTTGAGAGAAATTTGTCTCACTTCAGCAGTGTCCAGTGAGAAACATGGGAATGAATCTCTATCTCTGAAACTCTGTGAAGGTGGTGGTTGTAGCACAGGATGACTTGTGATTTGGAGAGTTTCAAGATTTTTAGGGTTAGGAGGTTGACCCTGAGAATTTCCAGCCAGCAGCATCTTTTTTGTCTTTTTAGCATCATTTGACAGTCAGAAGTGAATTGGTGGTGGTGAAGGTGGTGAAAGCAGATGTAGAAGAAGCCCAGAAGCCAGGTACCATCCATGAGGCTGCTGCTGAAACTATTGAGACAAGTAAAATTCCAAGCCGCCAGACCACATCTATCACTGTTCCCCAAGCTCACCCTTCACCAGGCAGAGAGCTCTATTACACGTACCTCTCAACACCCTAGACTTGTTCTGCATTATCCACAGATGTCAAAAACATATTGTGTGTGTTCATGCAGGAGTGTTTTAGACTTTCCCCATAATTTGTCAGTGCGTGTGTGTGTGCACCAGTGAAAGATTTCTTGACTGATGCCAGTTGATGGTCTGTACATGGTTGTTGCACTGGTTATTCAGGTCGGCAAGATCACTGGCAAGTAGCTATGTACCAACAGTTGGCTCTTATGGTGTGGGGTCAAGAGGGGGATCTGCTGGTGGCCATATGTCATCAAGCTATTTGCTCCCGCATGTGGGCTCTATCACATCAGACCCACTTGTAGTAGGATCTCATCCTGTCCAAGCACGGTCAGGTCCTGTAGGCACTTCTGTCTCCAACCTGATTTCCACAGTTGAGTTTCCTCTCCTTTTTGCAAGTTCAGGATCTCAGTTAGGAACTTGTTATCTGCCTACAGTTTCAAATGTTATGAGAAGTCTGCAAAATGGCACAATAGATGAGCTGGTGATATCTGGTAGTTTTCTCTTAGTGTGGTGTTTGTAATCTTGTGGGTTTTAGGATGAAGATCTTGCAAGTCTTGCTGCATTTGGCCTTGTCTGCTTTTGAGGTGATTTGCTATGGCACATTCACTATTCTTGGTGCTATAAATGAGAGGGAGCAGGTGGCATCAACAGGAGGACTTCTGGTTGGATCTCTGGGCATAAGTGCTGCTTTCAACAGACATACATCTGGAGGACTTATGGGTGCCGCATCTGCAAGGCAGTCTGTTCAAAGTCTCCTACATGTATTTTTCTTTGTATTCTTTGCTTTTTGTTGTGTAGTTCACTGCAACTTTGTTACCAACAGTACTCTGGTGCATGTGGTTGGATGCTTTGAAAAGGTTTGTCATCAACAGCTGGGAATTGGTAGTGTTTGGCATTACACTTCTGAGGAAGAGAGTCAAGTTACTCACAGCATGACCTGGGTTTTGGTTGCATTTTCAGTCAGAGGGATCTTGCACAAGAGTTTGTCAACATGTTTTTTAAGACCTTGATGTGCAGGTGCATTGTGTAACATGGCAGTCAGCTACGAACAAGTGTAGTTTCCCAAGGCCCATGCCATCAAATTGATCACAATCTCATTTCATGGCTGGTTTGGTTTGTGTATGCAGATAAGTTCTGTATTGGATAGGAGTCATCAACACAGTGTCCCTTTTGGTTTGTTGGGTGAGGAAATATCTCCATTGGGTGAAGTGTTTGGGTGGATTATGGCAGTTATCTACATGGGTGGTCGCCTCCCACAAATCTGGCTCAATGTATGACCTTCCAGCATTCTTGCTCTTTGTTGTTCCATTTGTATAGAACATCTATCTGTACAGAGAGTAGTGCTTGACCAGCAAGTCTTGTTATTCTATAGACACCTAACATACTCGCTTTGTCTGTTTTCCCACGGTCCTTTATATGGGATGGATGTTTTCTCATGGTGTCATGATGACTCCATGGAATGCTTTCAACAATGATGCTTTTCAGATCAAAAGAGGGACAGCTGAGGTAGGTTTCTCAGGACTCTGGAAATCTCATGTAGTCTAAGAGAGTTTCAGGCCATGTGAGTTGTTACGGAGTGGAGGAGCATCTGGCATGTTTTTTGTCCATCTGTTTTATTTTATTTTTCAAAAGCATTTGTTCTAGAGTAAAGTCATGCAAAACTCAACTCTTGTTTGCTCACATTGGGATTATTTTTTGCAGGGTCTTAATCCGTTGATGTTCATGTTTGCTCTTGTTGGTAACATAACATATGTGGGAAGGTATGAAATCCCGATTCAGAACCTTTTTCTTTCTTTGTGTTAGCTTTCAATAAATCAACTTTGCATCCAAAGCTCATGAGAAAGACATGAGAGAATAAAGAAATACATGTGTGGGGGTGGTTTGTGCAGCATTCTGGTACGCAGTACAGAGTGGTCACAGCTAAAACCAAATCTACCTTGGCTGGTGGATGCAGGCGTGTGTGTGCTGCTTGACACCTTTGTATCCTCTCATTGAGATTTTAGTCTCAAATCCATTGAAATCCATCATTCCTGTTTTCCTGCTTCATGTGTTGTATCATACTAGTGAAACCCCTGTTGGCTCATGTTCTTTTCTACTCACAGAACATATGTTTTTTCCAAAGGATTACATGTAATGAAATGATCCACATGCTTTATTCTCCTTAACAAAAAGCCAGATTCTATGCCAGTTTATTTACTTCTACAGGAAGGCAATGAAACTGGTGGATGAAGACAATGACAATGGTGGTTCCTACCATCCAATCAGTTGACTGCAATTTTGTTATTTAGGAGAAGACTAAAACTCTGCTCAGTAGCAACGTGGGTCTTTTGTAGGAGTTTTCATGATGGAACAAAAGAGAGGAAATGGGCAGAGCCTCTGAATTTGTTAACATATCCGGCTCCTTATTCATCTGTGTTTTCAGCAGGTTTATCAGAGTGTTTGCTGCAGTTTTTGGAATTGATCAGAAGTTAATTGTTAGTACATAGAAATCAACCATTAAGCTATGATTCCTGAAGTAGTAGTGTTTTTTCAAGCTGTCATTCGCACAATGGGTATTATTATATTGGACCAATTTACAGCTTTTGTTGATTGAATGAAACAATTATGTTGATTGTTTTCATTTTTAGGCTTACTATGCAGTTTTTGTAACTTGGATTTTCCAACAATTATTTGGTCTTGTAACACTCTGAAAATTGTTTGGAGATTTGCAAATCTGGACTTGAGCCACATCCATTCGGTGCCAACTATCAGTCAACATCCTGCACCTAAGCCACATTCAGGGTGCCAACATCCTGCATCCTAAGCCACATTCAGGATGCCAACATCCTTAGGGTGCCAAGGAGGGGTGCAGGCGGTGGTGGTGTAGAAGATTTAGAGAGCCTTTTCTGTATAAGGGCTTATTGGTGTGCAGAATGTGGCTTAGTGTGCTTTACTTGGCATACAAGATTTAGGGGGTCTATTTTGCAATAACGGCTTACTAGGTTGTAGAATGTGCCCTAGAGGTGCCTTGCATGGCGTAAAAGATCTAGAGGGCTTTTTCTGTTATGCATCAGGCAGGATTGGCACTGATCTCAAAGCAGCCAATTTCTACAATTGAAGAATTTTGGGAATGGGAAAAAGGCGTTATGGAATATGAGGTAACAACTGAGGCCTTTCAAAGTCTTTTTTTTGGGGGTTTTACTTTTGAGGACTGGTTATTCTCTACATGCTTATGGTTGCTTCATTCTTGTTGGACAAATGTCTTGAAATAGTAATAATGAGGAGCTTGGAGCTAGGAATGAGAAACAATGAGCAGGAGTTGTATGGCAATTATGAAAGGGGAGGTCAGTTGCTTATGGTGGTATTTTCTTCAAGAAATGTCATGGTAGTTGTGGAACCCTAGTAAGCTCAAATGTGTTTCTAGGGTTTTGGCGAAAATTTAGAGAGAGAGACTCCCCTTGTGTGAGGAGCAGGGATGAGGTACTGCGTGGAAGGGCACGATTTTTTCAAGCACCTGAATGCAACTGGACATTGAACACTAATGATCAGAGGATTGAGGTTGGGAGGCATCTTGTTGGGGTGGCAGTCACCCCCTTCTGCCTGAGCATGTCCTTTCACCCATCTGAAACTGGGTGCAAATTTGGCAATTGCTCTCTTTCTCTGATCTTACTATCTAGAAAGAAGGCAGGAAGGTGTTGTCATTGATTTAATGCATCTTGAACTTGCCTGAGGGATGACAGTGTATGCATCAACCACACCAATGTCTTGGACAAGGTGTTTCTATGAAATTGTCCTTTCTCCAATTTTGTGGAATGTGCGATGGTGTGTAGTTGCCTATGATGATGAAATGCAAGCTCCCAACTAGCTCTTTTTAGGTTTCCCCATTTTTCTTTTCTTTCAGTCTTCTCTTTTGGGTTTTGTTCAGCTAACTGAAATCATGGTGAAGTCTTCTGTTGCTGCAAGTCTTTAAATAGAAGCTCAATATGTTGGTTAACATTGATGTCCACACACTACTTGGAGTTGATTATGTCAACGGGGATGTAGCTTTTACTACCATAAATGTTGCTATTGAAAATCTCAAAACATGTTTATGATAGAGCTCCTCTTATTGTAGGTGATAAAACTGAAGTGAGATCTTTCAATGAACCAAAGGAGCATGTGATAGATTGGTTTTTTTGAACCTTTGTTAGTAATGAGAGACCAATTGTGAGTTGTGAAGACATAGGAGAATGAGGACTATTATTTGGAAAAGTTGGTGCTAACAGTGGGTAACACAGAATACGTCAATGCATGGGATAATAGTGCAATGGAACCCCATGATGGTATGCCTGAGGGTGAATTGCAAGCTCTTGCTCACAAGTGTGTCTGTAAGATCTTGTGCTTGGTTTGTTAGAATTTAGTTTCAGTAGGGTTTGATTGGAATTCTAGATGACTGAGTGAAGCGTAGTTTTGAAGTGAGGTTATTTATCCTACACAGCATAGGGATCATTGGTGCAAAGTGACTTGCTTGTTTGACAATTGCTTGAAGCTCATAGAAGACAAAATTTTGTGGTGAGAGTAAATTGCAACTATTGAGATAGTCTTGGGAAATATCATGCTATAGGGTATTGCAACATTGATTTTTAAGATATTATCACCACTTGCAAGCTTTGATCAAGAGTCTACTTGCGCATGTAGAAGAGAGGAGCAATAAGATTCAAATGGAGGGCACAAGACATGTTACTTGGACATATGTGGAAGTATCAAGAAAGATTCATCTCAAAGCAACTCCAAGCAACCAAGTCCACATGTCCTAGAAGACAACAATGTTTGATTCTTCTACAGGTTTGGTTGCGTATAGTCCTTGTCAACATAAAGTATTTGTCTCTAATAATTCCCGTTAGTAACTTTGTATTGTGATGTCGTTCTATGTTTGAATGTAAATTTAGACACTAAATTCATGTAAAGAGTGATGGGATACGAACGATATCAAACTTTTAGCATTTTAATTGAAATCTAAATGTATGAACTTTTACTTTGGAATGGTTGGCAATTACACTCATGTGCAATTGTTCATATTTGGCAAGTTTTGCCATAATAGTTTTGGTCTTAATTGTAATCACAATGGCTTACATGTGATGTTTAGTTGAATGAGTTTTGCTTATGATGATGAAAATCACAATGAAGGTTGTCTAGGTTGTGCTCAAATATGCAAAGGGCAAGTTATGGGTAGAAATAACTTGGAATGAATCAAGTAGTTGATTATAATTGCACAAAGTATAGTAACGTTGAAGTGAGGTTTCTATGGATCACACAATTGTTCTATTACAGTCAAATTCTACGCAACTTGTAATGACAATCTCTCTAGTCTAGTTCTCAACTTAGCATTAAATGGATCAAGACAAGATTTTATGGGCAATTGTCAAGGGAAAAAGATATTGGATTTAGCTCCAACTAGACCAACTAATTGTGACTTGTTAATCTCCCTTCTCTTGTGTATCTCTTGGGCTTTGAAGTTGTATCTTTCAAGAAGCAATTTGTTTTGAATTCTATGAATTTGTTTTCAATAATACAAGATATAAGTCTATTGATGGATGTTTTTGGATTGGAGTCTAGAGAGATTGAAGATAACGTCATTGATTGGAAGGAAAAATAGATGTTGAAGGATATGGTGACAAAAGACATATCATTGTTCCAAATCCACAAGTTTTATTTAGGTTTTGGAATTTCTGATGTCACTATGTGATATAATTTATTGTTGGAGCAAATTGTCATTCTAATAGAGAACATGAATAAGAAAAATGCAAAAAAAAGAGAATTTGACAACGTGATTATTTCTTTTTCCGTGGGGTCACCAACTCTAATAGTTGCAATTCAAACAATGCTACAAACCAAAAGGGAGAAACATATACAAGTATGCATTACATTTATGTGTTTTATTTTTCAACTTTGTTAATTAGGTAGATTGGTGATCATCCACAAGAAAAATGAGCTAAATTTGGTTAGAGGTTCAATAGGACAATTGAAACCTTTTGGAATCATGCCTAGTTTTGGCAACCTATAGGAATTCATTGTTTTAAAAAGGTGACTTCTAACTTATTTCCTCAAAATGTGGCAGCTTTTGTATATTTTTCCAACAAATCCCTTTACAAAGCTCATGATGGAATTTTTTTTTTGTCACCATGATATGAAAATTTGCAACAAAAAAAACATTGACTACATTAGCATATACAATAACTTGCAAGCAAGTTTCAAATTAAAAAATATATTACCGTTTTGATTTAGCATTCTAAATTATTGTGGTAAACATATATATCTTGTTAAAACAACTAATATGACACTTGTAATTTGTCAAAGAAGTTGATCATAATCATGGATGAACATCAATTAAAGTAGATATAACAAGATATTGAAAATAATGTTATTAATTGGAAGACAAAACAAATTTTGAAGGAGGGTGGCAAAGACATATCACCATTCCAAATGCACAAGCTTTATTTAAATTTTCTATTTTAATGTCATTATGTGGTATAATTTATCATTCAAGTAGATTGTAACTCAAATAAAAAAACATGAAAAAGCAAATTGCGAAATAACAATTTTTCCATGGGATCACCAACATCAATAGCTATAGCACAAACAAAAAAGGGGAAACATATATAAGTACATATTACATTAGTGTATATCATTAGTTGTAAGCAGATTTCAAATTCAAATGTATATTACCATCTAGATTTAATATTTTAAATTATTGTGTTAAGCATACATATCTTGTTCACACACCTAATATGACATATTATGGAATAACACAAATTGAAGCATGGCTAATGACTAACAACCAACAACACCAACACTTGCAAGTAGACGAATCAAAACCATTACTAGAAAATAAAAGATTATGGATGTTAACATAGTTATAAACAATATCACGAACATTGGACTTTGAAAATAATTTTGACATTATATGACTAGCAAACCAATCATAGGACACACAATTTTGCCCATTGTACTAATGATCATCATTTGGCCAAGTGATGTTTGCTAAATGAATCCCATGAGCTTAAAATACTCCAAAAAAAGGTTGATCAAACATATGTGACATTGTGATTTTGTGCCTACCTTCATGTTGGTGTCATATCAAACATGTCAAACTTTTGGTCAAAATATATGTGTGATTGATTTTGACCACAATAGAAAAAATATCGTGGCATGTTACTTGTAGTTTCATTTTAATATAATACAAGGTAATTGAAAATAACACAAAGGAAATTTTTTTTTAATATAAATATAAATAATCATTATTTATTTTATTTATGGTGGCATGTAAAAATGTCACAATTACATGTAAGAAAATAAATTTATTAACAATTTTTCTTAGTGGTCAAATGTAAAACATAAAATTTTAATTCATTTCCTAAACTATTACATGTAAAAATGTTGCAATCACATGTAAAATATATATTTATCAATTTTTTCCTTTATAGTCATATGTAAAACATTTATAATCGCATGTTAGAAATTTATAATTCAGTGTTTTATTTATGGTCACATGTAACAATTAAAAAATCATTTTTACTATCAAATGTAAAAATGCAATGGTCACAAGTAAAACTTAAATTTATTAATTGATATTTTTATAATGGATTATAAGAAATAATTTACTGATTTAATCTTAAGGTTGCATATAAAAATGTTATAGTCTCATATAGAGAATACATTTATTAATTCACTTTATTTAAGATTGCATGTAAAATTGTTTTGGTCACATGTATCTTAGTTATGGTCACTTATTTTGTGCCCAAGGAAATTGGTTTTTTGTATATTGATGAAACACATGAAATAAAGGGGTCATTTTTGTATGTTATGAAATAATAGAATAATAAAATATATTTCATTAAAATATATAATACTATAGATATATTTTACCCTCCACAACAAATGTATGAATTTTGTTTTGACAATATTGTTTTTTGTAAAGCTACAAGATATCACTCATAAGATTCAAGAAATTTCCATTTTCACAAATAAAAAATAAAGAAATTTAACATTTCTTCATTAAAACACATAAAATACTAAAAAAGGAAAAAAAATGAGAACAAAGGACTATCAAACAAAAACCATAAATAAAAAATTACCTAATTGCAAGAACAATTACCTATTCACCTTAGTAAAAAAGTCCCATAATAAGTCAATAGTTTGTTTCCTTGCATCCAAAACCATGGTTCTCACTACAAATTGTCATTAAGGTTGTTGGGGTGATTGTCTTTTATGTACTCCATCCATGTTTTGAGACAATGGTTAGCATCCCAAATGTAGTACATTTTGTTTTAAAGATGTTCCTTGACTTCCTTTGCTCCCTCCAATAGAAATTTTTTGCGTTCATCATTTCTCGCCATTGACCTCAGTAAAGTCTTGACATCTTCTTGAAGTGTAAGTCTAATAACCTCCATTGGCAACATCCTACAAAGTGAGATTTTGAAAGATTTTTGTAATAACAAAAATTCATCTATTGCTATAATGTCCTCAATCTACATATCATTCCATATTTATGTTGTTGGCCTTGGAGCAATGGGCTTCTTCAATGAATCTTCATTCCACATCTTTGTCATTGGCACTTGATCAATTCTAAACACCCTATTTATATTTAAGTGAATTATAAATTTTACTTTTGAATAATTAGTTGCATTCTATAATTTTTTGCAGTCTATTTGGAAAACAATGGAAATAACATGTGTGCATGTGTGTGTTTTTAATCCCTTCCTTTTTAGGTTAAATTTTTTTTTGTCATGTGTGTTGTGAGTTTTGGTCAAATGTTTAAAATAAAAAATAAAACAACATTCTTCTTGGGGTTTTAAATTTCAATCATGTGGATTTGGTTAATCAAAGTTTCTTAGTTTTAGTAAAATACATTATGGGTGTTAGTTGTATGTTTGAAAGTTTTTTTTTTCTTTTAAGGTTCCTCAATTTTAGCCACGTGTCATGAATTTTGGTATAGTTGGCCATATGTTTGAAAGGTTTTTTTGGATGTCTTAGTTTTAATGAATGTACATTGGGTTAGGGGTTTTTTTTTGGTAAGTTTTTCAATTTGAATCACATTTATTATCAGTTTTGGTCACCTCTTTAAAATTTATTTTTTTGCAATTTTGGTTTCTTCTAATGTGGGATATGGTTACATATTATTAAGATATTTATTGTATTGAGTTTTTACGTTTTGGTAATGTGTATGCAGGTTATGGTTACATGTTATTTTTCACATTCTTTCATGAAGAACTTACATAAAGCATAGAATTGGTTGATGTTTTTTTGAACCACCATGGATGGGTAGGAGGTACCAAAGATGTATTGAAAGGTTAAGAAGGCTATCCTTTATTATGTAAAGCATCTTTTTTAAATTTATTTTTACTCTATCTCTATACCCCTTCCTTACCAAGTTGTCAATCTTTTCATATTGTAGTTGAAAAGTTCTACTCTATTTTCTAATTGGTCGCACTACATTTTATTGATGATATTGTTAAATGATAAAGCAATTTTTGAAATGTAAAGAAATGTTGAAAAAAAAGGTTTCGAAAATAGTCTACAAAGAGTAGAAGAGATGTTCCAACTTAAAAAACACCCCTCATAACATTATGTTTGGCAATGATTGTCAAATAACAAACTTTAAAAAAACACCAATACTTTGCATATTTGCCAACAATCATGATTCCTTCATATTGATGTTCAAGTGAATTTTGAAATGAAAATATATTGTGTTCAAAATATTGGTATGAATAGCAAGTTGATGAATGCAATGTCAAGGTCTAAGAATCCTTAACATGAAACAAACATTAGAAAATCAAACGAAGCACATAACTACATTGAGCAAAAACATCCATTTAGCTTTGGAGATCATAAGAAGTCTCTTAAAATATGTGGATTGGGAGGGCATCAAAATGATTTTTTTCTTTTGAAGCTTTACAATTGATCTTCCTCATACATATAGTTAGTATTTTTGAACAAGAAACTAATTCTTATTTATGGGATAATTTTAATGGAAAAATGGATATTGTTTCATAGAACATGACGGTTTGCTTCCAAAAATCAAGTTGTGTTTATTTGAAGTACATTGTCATCGGAGATGAGGTTCTTACCATGTTCAATGCAAGTATTATGAACCAAACCATGATCAAATTGTTCCAAAAGCACCAAGTTAACCAAATTGACAGGAAGGAAACCTATTCTTTTGATACTTGAGGGATTTTTGAGGAAAAATCACATGCAAGCTTTTTGCAAAACTTTACCACTAATTTGGAGTCACCACACGAAGAGCATGGTCAAAAGATGAAGAATTTTATTACTTCAACTTCATCGTAAATGACATTTGGCACATGGACGGTGCTCATGCATTTGGAAATACATGAATCCATGTCGCAATTTCCTTGGTCATGAAAGGCTTTCAATACAACCCACATGAGCCTAGTGAGGTCACAATTGACAAGATTAGTTTTGTCTTTCACATGACAAGTCTTGAATAACTAATAACTTTATGTTGTGGCAATTTACAATGAAGTAATTGAACTTTAGATGCAATGTGTTGATACCAAATTGCAATTTACGACCTATGTTTCGTTTGTCCCAGAATGGAGCTTGCCATGGTGGGGAAATCAAATGTTGCATTGTAGGTCCAAAGTCAAAACACAGTCTCATCCTATTCAGAGACTATTCACTTCATCCAAAATACAATGTGCAGGCCAAGGAGCTTGCCATGGTGGGGAAATCAAATGTTGCATTATAGGTCCAAAGTCAAAACACAGTCTCATCCTATTCAGAGACTATTCACTTCATCCAAAATACAATGTGCAGGCCAATCCCTAAAGCCAGATTGTTGTCAGAGAAGTGCCTTCCATGTTTTTGTAATATCTCAGATTAGGATTGAGCAACCCTTTTGTGTGTATATTCCATCAGATAACTGGGTTCCATGTTTTTGTAATATCCCGGGTCAGAATTGAGCAACCCATTTGTGTGTATGTTCAGTCAGTCAGAGAAGTGGGTTCCATGCTTTAGTACCTTGAAGTATTCCTGGTCAGAATCGCACTTTGCATTGTTTAGTAGTGTCTTTCATACTTACACTGGAATTAGAGAAGTGATATTTAACAATCCAATTGAAGAGTTCTCCCATACACTTCTCAAAGCTGGCAACCAAGGAAAGCAGCATCAAGCATGAGTTGGGTGACAACCATATTGCAAATCTCCCCTTACAACCAAACACAAGGTGAAAATAAAACATCTATTTTCAACATGGAATGGACACAGTTTGTCGAGCTCAAAAAGCCTTAAGCTCTCACATACACTATATCTTAGCTAAGAGTACATACTCTTCTGATGCTCTGCTGTATTTTCCCTTGCAAAGATAGCAGCATTAAGTACCAATTTCCACATCCATTATTTGGTGGTCTCACTAAGATAACAAAAGCCAGGTATAAACACGAGGTGTGTTTGGTTGCAACTGCAATAATGAGCAAAGAGATGAAACCAAAGTGTGCACACAAAAGACCATTTAGGTGAAACCCTCTTCAAATTTTGTAATTCAACTTAGCTTGCAAACTGTCATACCCTTGGCTGTTGCTGGACGTGTAATACAGCGCTCCACCCATGCAGTGACATTAGGAAGCGAATCAATCTCCAGCTTTGCTTTGCTTTCAGGGTGGTTGGAAGCAAAGTAAACCCAAGGTACTGTTGCCATGTCGGCAATGGAATAACCATCATCAATCAAGTACTCTCGACCTTCCAGGCGCTTTTCAAGTACTCCAAGCAAACGTTTTGACTCTGTTGCATAGCGCTCCACTGGGTATGGATCCTTGCACTTCTCCTTTGCAAACCTAAAGAAGTGTCCAAACTGAATCACACCAAAAGGCAAAAAAATGGGAGAGTTAGTAGAAGGTTCATAATGGATTAAGTTCCTCGTCATACCCGGTTTCTTGATGTGCATATTTATAAAGAGAGGAATGGGCATGCTAAAATATTTACTGTTTCCAAAAGCAAAACTAAAAGCAAAACAGGAATAGCTAATTTTTTACTTGACCAAACATGGGGCCAACTCCAGCCATTTGAAAGAAGAGCCATTGAATCGTTTCCCACTTCAGGCGAGGATCATGTGACAGGAATTTCCCAGTCTTGTCTGCTAGATACAAGAGGATTGCACCACTCTCGAAGAGACTGAATGGTTTCCCATCTGCCAATTTTCCCCCCAATAATTTATCAGAAATTGAGTAACAAATGACATGAATGTGGATCCAAAAATTAGCACCCAATGTGAAGAAACACAAATTGGTTTTGGGGAAGAAGGAAGCAGCTGATTTTGAAGACATTGAACAGCTTCCCATCTGGCTCAAATTTTCCCCAATAATATCTATCACAAATTGAGTAACAAAGACATCAATCGATGCAAACCCAAAAAAAGCACACGATGTGGAAAAAACGCAACATTGGGGGAAGCACAAAACATGACAAGCTCACCTGGACCATCAGGATCCACAATTGCAGGGATTTTGGAGTTAGGGTTCACAGCAATAAACTCAGGAGTGAACTGATCATTCTTCATGATGTTGATGAGGTGAGCATCATATTCCAGTCCCATCTCCTCCAATGCTATCCCAATCTGTTTAACCCCCACAAACAAACCAGAGGCGTGGAAAAAAATCTCAGCAATTATCTCTTGCTTAATTAAGCATCACATGCTGTTTCTTCAAAGAAGGATTACCTACAGAGATGATGAACAAGTTTAAGGTCAAAGGCTCATGCACAAATCTTGGCACTCTTAGAGCTTGGTGAACTTGATAGATCATGAGAAAGACAGTGTGTGAGAAGAATAGGTGATGGAACTGAATCAGCACTAACCTTCATGCCATTGGGTGTGGCGAGACTATAAAGCTGTATTTTGGATGCCATTTCTGCCTCCACTTTTGCACTCAACAACCGAAAGTTCTGTCTGCAGAACACACCCCAAAAAAAGTTGCACTTGTCATGTTTCCCACGAACCATTTAGCTGCCCAAAAGTCCATGACGAGAAGGTTGTTGTTGCCAATCAAGCCAATCCACTCCAAAGCTCTTCCAATTCACATCTCTCAGAGAAGTTCAGATCACAGAACCTTAAATTAAGAAGCTATAAATCGCTTGCAACTACTGATCAGCTCCGGTCAGCTGCCAAGTGGGAGCTTCCAGAGAGAGAGGAGATGAAAACTGAAAACCTCTGAGGCATTTTTTTTCCTCAACAAAAAAACTTCTTCAACTTCAAACTGATGATCAACCAGCAAAAAAATGATCACCCAATTGACAAAATCAAATCTCAAAAAACAACAAAAAAAAAACACATACTAGGATTTTCCAACAAAACAGCAATTTTTTGAACACTTCTCTATTCATATAAGTCGGACCTCAAGTGGAGTCTGGTGGGCGATGCTCCTGCTGCTACTGTTGTGGGTGTGGTGATGGTGGTACTAGTACTACAGAAAGAGAGAAGACGATAGCATTTATAGCTTGGGTGGAGAGGAAGAGGCAGCTTCTTCGTCTGCAACTTCCCTAGGGATGGATACTGCCCATGTAAATGCGAGAAGAAGCCGTGGTACTGAGAAGAAGGAGAAAATTGGAGTTTCTGCTGATGATGCACAAGTCGCTCCATGTTCACAGCCAGGAATTTGGCATCCGTCTCTAAGTAGTACCCTATGGGTGCCACTTTTCAATACCAGAAAAGGTTTTCTAGTGGGACCCAATTGCTGGAAACACAATTCTTGTGTCAGAAAAATAGAGAGGACCCCAAGAACCTTCCTTTCCTTCCTTTCTTTCTTCACACCACGCTTCACACCTCAACTCCCTTCTTCTTGCAGAGCTGCAGATAATGTCAACAAAACTGATGGGTCCCACTTCTTCTTCTTCTTCTTCTTCTCTTTGCAAGTTCTTGTGACCAAAGTTAGCATATCAACAACAACAGTAGATTCTCAGTCTTAGAGAAGAAATGCTTTCCTGAGCTTGATAATTTACTATTTTCTCGCATCAAATGATCCCCAGCTTGCTTTTTCTTCTTCTTCTTCTTCTTTTTCTTCTTCTTTCCCCACCCACCCTCTCCAGCATGAAAATGGTGAAGGTTCTTCAGCCTTGGAAGTAACATAAAATAATTGTTATTGATGTAACAAGATAATTTTCAAGGATGAAATAAGAACACAACTTGAAAAAAAGATTAAAAGACTTGACAAATATGGAATTTGACAATGAAAAAAAATTAGATGACTTTATTCTTTGATCAAAACATGGAACAAATATAAAAATGAATTAAGAGTACAAAAGTCACAACTTATGTTAACTAGATTAAAGGGTGGTGCCATTCAAATTTCTTTTAATATTATTCAATAGAACCTTTTAGAAAGTTTCATCAATTGAACTTTTTATGAGTTTTGAATAAACAATCTTTTAATTAAAAAATTAACTCATATCTTTGAAAATATTTTAACAATTACTTTTTTAGAATTTATTGTTTTAATTACATCTTTTACAAACTTCTATTGATTATTTTCTTTTAATTTCCTCTAAAAACTTTTAGGCATATTTTTCAAATATCTTTCTATAAAATTTTAGAAATTCTTAAAACTTTTGAGCATATTTTCATGGATTAAAAAAAAAACTTCAAAAAAAACTCAAAACATATCCCTCATGGATCTTTAGTTTTTAAAAACACAAGTCATTTAATAATCCAAAGTTTCAAACACATAAGATTAATACATTGTGAAATAAAAGTCCATATCCATGAGTTTTCTAAATCATTATGAAACTTGTCACCAAAATTCAAAATTCTATTATTTATGAAATATTTAGGATTTTGATGTGTTTTTTTCATTTCTAAAATGCCAACTATATTAACATTACATATGTGAGTCCTTTTTTGATATTTCAATGAGAATATCAACATTTTATATTTAAATTTCAAAGAGATTCAAGAAAAATTACAAGTGTGACACCTAAAAAGGAACTTCGTAATGTGCTTTCATCCATTTACATTAACTTGTCATTTGTGGAAAAAGTTGATGCATCATCATCCAAGATCATCTTCATTAACTTCAATTATCATTATAATTCATGGATGAAATTCATTTTTCATCCATAATGTATATTCAGCAAGGTCCATGATCAATGGGCTATAAGGAAATTTCTAAGGAATATTTTTAAAACTAGGTCCTTCAAAATAAACATGAATAGACCCCCCATTACCTTTAATACATTCAACACCAATATGAGGTATGACCTAATACTTTTAATCTTTTTTATCTCATATTTTCAAGATATGCATGGCTTGAGATTGATTTTGAGTATTTTTCATGCATATTTTGTAACCTTGCTTTGATTATCATGTTTTGTGGTTGAACTTAAATTTAGGCTTGCTCTTGTTTTGATTTGTTCTAACTTTTGTGTATGTTGAAAATCTCTTAGTCACAATATTTTTTCTGTCCACCACAAAAACCAATGCCACCAAACACAATTGAAAGGGTAAACATTATGTAATAAGATCCTATGCAAATTGTTAAAAGATGTTGACCCAATGAAAATCTGATAATTTGATAAAATGGTAAGTCAAATTAAGTGTGAAAAAAATGAAGAACAACAAAAAATAAATGATGTGTGTTGAAAAAACATGCTAAAATGTCAAATGTCATTTAAACCTTTTAAAAAAAAACTACATCTGACGTTTAACAATAAAAACCATCGATGAAGATGATGTGTTCATGTTAAATGTGGCTTTATTAGCACCTAACTAGGTATTAAATTGTGTATTAATTATAATAGTCAAATTTAGTAATCCATTCCTTTAAAGTAAATGGAACCATTATTGATTAACAAAAGTGGGTTTGATGTAAATTAGAATTGGATTTTATCAATTTTAAATATGGTTGGAATAAGGATCATTTCTCATTGTTAATGTGCTAGCAATTGGTAATTATAAGTAACCAAAGCATGATGGTGTGGTTATTAAGCATGAAATGGGTATGCTTTAAGAAGTGGCATTGGTAAGGGGAACAAATTGGAAAGCATAAATAAAAAGAGGAGATAATGTCAATTGCCTAATTTTTAAGGTAGATGTAGTTTTTGAAAAATCATGTTGAATTATTTTAAGGAGGATAAAGAAGAAAATGCGTAGTTGAATAGTTTTTAGGAAGGGTTGGAATAAATAAATAACCACCAATGCACTAGTTGAGGATGAGGCCATTGAAGCCGTTTTTAGGATGAACTAGAAACACATTCTCCCTATTGGAAATTATTAGTTTTTTTTCGCCTCTTCTATGCCCCAAAAAATTTCCCTACCACCCCGCTCCTTCCCTCCCACCTACCTCTCACCTCCTACCTCCCACCTACCTCCCACCTCCTACCTCCCCCCTACCTCCCATTCCATCGTTCATGAGCCATTGTAGCGATAGCATGAGCAAAATGAGTAGCAGCAGAGTGAACAACAATAGGAACAAAGTGAGCATCAACAGGAACAAAATGAATAGCAGTAGGAGCAGAATGAGCAACAACATGAGCACAAGCAGTGCGAGCACATGCATTAGAGGCTAAGTGCGCTTGAAGCTTGAAGCCATCATGCTCAAACTTAGAGCTCCAAAGTGCCTGAAGCGGGACCCATGCGAGACCCAAGTGGGACTTAGAACGGGGAGCTTAAGGTAAGCTCCCTCCTTTATGCCTTCTTTTTTCATTTTGATGTAGTGCAACGAAAAAGGTGACAACGTTGCTACCATTGCCTTTTTCTTTTTGTTTGTTGTAGGGCAGCAAAAAAAGCGACGACAATGTTGTTGTTGTTGCCTTTTTAGTTTCTTGAAGCATAGCAAAGAAGGCAACAATAGCTTCTTCATTCTGCTACCTTTTTTCTGGGTTGTAGTGGAGCGAAAAAAATAATGACAACAACATTACCATCACCTCTTTTTTTTACTTACAGCGTAGCAAAGAAAGCAATGGCAATGTTGTTGCCGTCATCTTCTTTGCTCCATTGTCTTCTTCTTTTTTGCTGCAACGAAGCAAAGAAGGCAACGGCAACATTACTGCCGTCACCTTCTTCTTTTTGTTTCTTTTTAGGGTAGTGAAGAAAGCAACATCAATAAAGTTGCCATTGCCTTTTTTTGTTGTAGCATAGTGAAGAAGGCGATAATAACCTTCTTCGCTCTACTGCCTTCTTCTTTTTGTGTTGCTATAGCGTAATGTTGCCGTCACCTTCTTCTTTTTTGGTTGTAGCGCAGTGAAGAAGGTGATAGGTTGTTGTTGTCGCCTTCTTTATTTTTGTAATAGCACAAAAGGCAACGGTTATTGTTGCCTTCTTTATTTTTGTTACAACACAAAAGGTAACAACTATTGTCCCCTTCTTTTGTTGCAGCTTAGAAGGCGACAGTAACAAGGTTGCCTTCTTCTTCTTCTTCTTTCTTATTGTAGTGTAGTGAAAAAGGCGATGGCAGCCTTTTGTTTTGGTGTTACTATAGAAAGAAGGCGATGACAGTCTTTTGTTTTGGTGTTATTGCAAGAAAGAAGGCAACGACAATGAATCGCAGTCTTCTTATGTGGTTCCATTGTAGCAAAGAAGAAGGAGACGACAGCTTTTGTCACCTTCTTTGATGGCTTTGTTACAACAACATGGTGATTTGCGCCTTTTTGTGGTTTTACTACGAAGAAGGTGACGACAACAATGTTGTCACCTTCCTCTATAGTGGTGGTGTTGTGGAGAAGGTGATGATTAAAGGCAATTTTTCCTTTCTTTTTCCTTTTTGTTGTGGTGCTTTTGGTTTGGTTCATTAAAATTGACAACTAATAATGAAATGGTGGTTTTATTTTTTGTTGAAGGTTAAAATGGTTAGAGGAAGGAGATTCGAAAAAAGTGGTGGTGGTGAATTGGAAGTTGAAAAGCAAAATGTTGGTGCATCGAATCAAGCAGTTACTGAGCAAAATGTTGGTGCATCAGATTAGGTAGTTGCTGAGCAAAATGTTGGTGCATTAGATTAAGCAGTTGCTTAGCAAAATGTTGGTGCATCATATCAAGCAGTTGCTGAGCAAAATGTTGGTGCATTAGATCAGACAATTGCTCAGCGAAATGTTGGTGCATCATATCAGGCAGTTATTGAGCAAAATGTTGGTGCATCTAATCAAGCAATTGCTGAGCAAAATGTTGTTGCATTAGATCAAGCAATTGGTGAGCAAAATGGTGCTTTATTAAATTTAAAACCTAAAGAGCAAAATTTTGGTTCATCAAAAATAAGAATTTTAAATTGATGTATCAAACAATCTATGTAGATTAAAGTTGACAAGGATTATAGTTTGTAATATATATTAAGGATTTTGATTGAAAAATGATGGGTTAAATTGTTTTAGAATTTACGTACATTAGATTAAATGTAGATAAAAAAATTATACAAGTTTTTTTTTAGTTTAATTATATTCGCACCTTCCATCATTCTTAATGGAATGCGTGGGATTTTTTTGTCAAAATTTTTTTATTGCAATACCTAAAAATAATTAAAGTTTGTAGGAATTGTATTTGATTAAGTGATTTTATGTTTTGCAATACTTACATTTTGATTTCAAACTTTTTATGTTTAAAGTTTTGGGGTTAGGATTTTTTAATTACAAAGTAATGATGTTTCTCAAATTTTTTTGGGTTAGGTCCAGAACTTGAAACTGACCAGGTTTCTCAACTATCAACACCCCCTTGTCCACTTAATTTGGCTCAGAAGGACAAAAAATGGACGAAGGTTGGGTCAAAATGGAAATGCAACGTTAGCATTTGTATTATTACATATTGTGCCAAATGGTTGTTGACCAAGCATTTGAAGGAAGTGCATGGTTTGGTGGCAAAAAAAACCAAACATGGGAAACCTTCAATTTCTATAGGAGGTCCTCGACATCAAAACCATGTTAAAATGAATGTTCGAATCTTGGGAAATGCCATGGTTGTGCAAAGGAATAATGATCAAAAGGTTGCTAGTTGCATTCGTGCCAAAGCACAACATGAGTGGGATAAGTTGGTAACTCTTACAAAACAATGTCCATCATTCCCAAAACCAATGTTGGTCAAATTAGCTTCAAAGGAACTGTTGCAAGTGTTGGGTCTCAATGCTTGGGGCATGGGAAGCGCACCTCAAAATGCAACATCTTGGATGGAGAATGATGAAAATTTACAATAGATTATTCGATCCACCCATTGTGTATATGCATGACAATTGAAGATGGCATGGGATGTACAAAATTGGGATCAAGAATCCAGTAAAGCAAAGGCGGACAAAACAATTAACAAATGTATTATATTTTCATGAATCTATAATGGTTCATGGAAGGTAAGAAATAATAATAATAAATGTTTATTGTATTTTTATAATTTTGTTTCATCTAAGGTGTGTTAGGGTTTAATTTGGTGGTATTTGGATGTTTATAGGATTAAAGAGATAACAAAGGAAGAGTTTGTTGCAAATGCAGTTCAAGTTGAGATGCAACATCACCAATTTTACGTTCTTTGTCATGCAGTAAAGCCTAAAAATGTAACAACTACTTATCGAACTAAACATGGGATTGTAAATATTGATATGGTTTGTGGTTTTCACTTTATATAGCTAGTTAGGTTTTCACAGCCCTTTTATTTTTTGGACTACGTAATTTTTGAACTTTGGTCCTCTTATATGTTATGGAGAACCTTTTTTTTCATTGGGTTTTTTAGCAATTTTTCATCCACCCATTTTTTACATCTTTTATTAATATAATATTTTCTTCTAGTCACATTTGATTGAAGGGTATATGGTTAATCATATTTTTTTTTTGTCATAATTTTTTAAATATTTAAGATGTAAGAATCAAATTTTAAATAAACCCATATGAATAGGTGACATTAATTTGTCTAAGGTTTTTAAAGATCAAAATGAACATTGTGCAATACTTACATTTAATGTAATAAGACTCACATCACCTAAAGGCTTTTAAAATAATACACAAATTTTCAACATATAACACCTACATCATTTTCTATTATAAATTCCATAAGGTCATTTCATATATGTAATATCCACATATGGGTCCTTTAATAGCCACTAGTTTTAAACATACATTGCAATATTCGCATATAAGATCCCATAATAGTCGTTGGTTTTTTTCATTCTTTCTAATACCCGCATATAGGATCCCATAATAGTCGTTGGTTTTTTTCATTCATTGCAATACCCGCATATACGATCGCATAATAGTGGTTGGTTTTTTCCATTCATTGCAATACCCGCATATAGGATCCCATAAGAATGGCTGGTTTTTTAGATTCATTGCAATACCCCATATGGGTCCCATAATAGTTGTTGGAGTTTACATTCATTGTAATACATGCATATAGGGTCCCATAATAATCGTTAATTTTTACATTCATTGCAAAACCCACATTTTGTCGTAAACTTAATTTAAAATAATAATTAATTTAAGTATATAGAAAAACCATATTCTTGGTACATAAACCACTTATTAGTTATTTTGAAATGACTTTACATGTTGATATTGCAATTAGGGTTAGGTTTTCACATAAGGTTTGCCTCAATCATCTATGGATTATTTTAGTATGAACTTACATGCATGTATACATCTAGGCCTTTGCATTTAAGGTTGCCATTTCACTGCAAGTTTTACCTTAATCACCTTAATCACCTATGGGTTATTTTTGAAATGAATAGCAATATAACTATTGCATTTAAGGTTAAGGTTTCAAATAATTTTGTAATATTCACACATGTGTAATTTCACTAATTACAATTTTAGCCTTAGTTTTATTAATAACTAAATAAAAGTTGTAACAAAACACAAAAAAGAAGGTATGTCTCTTACCATTTGTTTATATCTCCAAGTTGATTTTTTTCACTTTATTTAAAAATATGTATTGCATTATTTTGCATATAAAATTCCCCCTAAAATGCACTGTAGATTTATTTAATTTATTATAGACTTGTAAATAAAATTTTAATTAATTTAAGGTTTCCCAAACTCTAAATTTGAATCATAATCCAATAATATATATTTATAACAATTATGTGAAAAAAATGTGCTTTCTTTTTAATACATTTTTAATTCAAATTTAATATGTTATAATATAATAAGGAATAGACATTAAATTATCATAAATGCTTATTAGGCTTACATGGCCTAGGTTAGGTAATTACCTATATAACTAATATGTTTACTTAATAAGTTCAACCACTTTCAATACTTACATAGACCATCTAATATATTAACCTTAATGGCCTACACTAATGAATAATCTACATAATAGGCCCATATTATGTAGGTAGCCTATTAGGTAGTTAATTAGGTTACTTAACAAATAGCTTATTAACCTATTACTAATGTTTAGGCTAACTTGTTTAATTTGGTCAATTTCCACACTTTAATCAATCTAACAACCTTAGCAATGAACTTGTGTTGAAGCTAGTGATTTGTCAAAGCTATAGATTCTTGGTTTTTTTTTAATGTACATCATTATTATTTTGGATAGTTGAATAGCTTCTAAAGGTGTCGAAAAGATTACATAACAACTTGGCCTTCACAAAGCTTCCAAATCCACACAAATTTTGGCATGGCTTCTAAGAACTTATGAACATTTTCATACTTAACTATCAATATTTTGGAATTATTAAATTTGCAAATAAAACAAAGTTCATTAAGAATAATTGCAATATACATAACCATAGGTTTATATATATATATATATAATTTAAAATTAATATGTCTCAAAATTAATATAATTCCATAATATCATTATTTATATATAATGTGTTATAAATAACAATATATTTGGACCAAGTTTTAAATCAATATTATACATCATAAAAAAGAAAAATTTAAGTGTGAAATTTTAATTTTTTAATCTTGACAAACTTTGTATTGCATTTAAGGTTGGGTTTTCACATAAGGTTTGTTTTTTACCTTTGTGTGAATTCTCCAACCTAATTTTTCCATCTCTTTGAATTAAATATAGAATGAAATTATGTTGTTTCACATATGTCTAAACCCTAGAAATTAACCCCCAATTTCATGTAAAACACTTCTGATAATTAACGAATTATTAAAAAAATCATATAATTAAATAATTAATAGACTAGTATTTTGGAAAATTTAAATGATTAACTATCAAGAATAAGAAAATCATTTATCTATTTAAAATAATTAACTAATCATTTTGTTATACTTTATTTACTTGGATAATAAAAAGTTGGATCTAAAAAACAGACTAATTAATTTGACATTTGATTGATTAACTTAATTTTATTTTTATTTTAATAAGTTATTAAAATCATTATTTTAGATAATTATTCCACGTTATAGATTGTTAGTTCAACTTTTCCATGAAAAATTCCTACACCAAGATAAGTTTGATCACAATTGTCATTGTACTATTTGTTCCACAAATAATACAACCTCTTTTCAAATTCAATGAAACAAAGTAAGAATCATGGAACTCATAATCAACAACATTAACATCTATACACACCTTTGTTAACATATTATTTTGAAATGAACTAATTATTTTAGAGTGACCTAAAATGTGGGTATTGCATTTAGGTTAAAATTTTCATTTAAAGAGGCTTAAAACCCACATGCGTAATTACGAAATGACCCAAAATGCGGGTATTGCATTTAGGGTAGGATCTTCATTTAAAGAGGCTTAAACCCCACATGCATAATTTTGGGGTGACCCAAAATGCGAGTATTACATTTAGGGTAGGATCTTCATTTAAAGAAGCTTAAACCCCACATGCGTAATTTGGAGTGACCTTGAATGCAAGTATTACATATAAGGTTAGGTTATTTCAAAGTGACTTCGCATGTGGGTATTTTGTTTAGGGCTAAGTCTTCACTTAAAGGTATCCAAATCATATAAATGGGTTCTTTTGAAGTGTGAGTATTGCATTTAAGGTTGATTCTTCATTTAAACTTGTAATACCCGGACTTATACTTACTTCTACCAACTAGAATTTTGGGGTTTCGTTACAATACCTACACATGTACTTACCTTTACCAACTTGAATTTTGAGGCCTCGTTGCAATACCTAAACTTGTACTTAGTTTTACTAACTAGAATTTTGGGGCTTCATTGCAATACATGCACCCATACTTACCTTTACCAATTGGAATTTTGGGGCTTAATTGCAATACTTGCACTTGTACTTACTTCTACTAACTGGGTTTTTGGGGCCTAGTTACAATACATGCATTTCACACTAATATTATCACTATCCTTGTGTTTTTACATTTCACATTGTTTGTGTTTATTACTTGGAAACAATAATAACCTTTGTGCCATATCAGACTTCATATGTGTGTTGAATACATGATGTTCAAAGAATTTGGGCTATGGTTTCCTCCATACAAAATTGATTCTAAAACAAAATTCTTATTGTCAATGGCAACAATCTTGATTAGTAATTGACACATTTATTCATGACATCGTTTAGTATATACATTTGTGTGGTTGAACATTGTTTCATGCCAATCTTTGAGCCGTTTGACACTATTTTCTAATCCATCTTCTATGCGGTGTAACACCAATCCTAAGTGTAAAACTACATTTGCCTTTGTGAGGTGTATGTTATTAATATTACATGCCAATACTCTCATGTGTGAGGTGGCATGTTCACAAAGTGTCACATCGCCTTCTTTACATTCATTTGTGATTTTTTGCATTGTAGTGACCAATTGTGCAAGAGCCCTTTCCATTGGGGTTGATGAATTTATTGCATCATTAAACCCTATGATGGCACCCATAGGGAGATCATTTTGCTCCATGCTCATGAGCCCATCAAATTCCATGATTCCATCATCATTTTCAAGATGTTCATTTTCGTCATCATCATTGGACTCCATATCATCTGGAATATGTCGTGGCTCCACAAACATGTGACCCAACCCTCCACAATGTGATCCATACCATGTTCCACAATAATAGAATGATATCTTATTGAAAAATGTTTGTGCATGTGAGAGTGACCACAATTTGGTGTTTACACATGTTCCCTTGTAATGCCCATTCACATGTGCAACAAAATATTTTGGTGAATGGGAATTTCACCGTGTAAATAACATTGGGAAGGAGTTGGCTTTGTACGCCCCAAGCTCCATCACTTTCAAGGGTTGGACCTTCGGGATGGGACTAAGAAGAATTGACAAGCTTCAACTACTCACATGAACCTGCACAAAACCAACACAAGGTGGATAGTGTTTAGTTGGAACATTTTTGGTGTTAAGACGAACCATAAGCAACTTAGATTCACAAGACTCATTACAACTTGGACTTGGGGGAAGCTACCACCTTCCCCTTATAATATACTTTGTGCGTCCACGAGGCCCGCATCCAAATGGCATTTTGTCCCGGGACTCCCAAGTGGGAATTTCGAAATTACCAAAGTTGGGACTCCTACAATTCTGGGGGCCCATAACTTTGCATGCAGACCTTGGATTGAGATAAATTCTAAAGAAAATTTTTAGCCCTTGTTGAGAGCTTTTCAATGGTATGTTGCACGTCACCTGCACACAAGTAAATCAGGTTGATCCCCAACTTTTCGTGGTCGGGAGTCAAACTACCAATTTGACTCCTAGTCTTTCTTTTGGTCATAACTTGTGTTTCAAATGTTCAAATGGGTCATGCAAGTTCATTTTAGATATTTAAGTTTCAATAGCTTTCCAAAGATATAAAGAATTCTTTAATCCATTGGGTTTTGACCCCTGCTATTATTTTTTGAACATTCGGGAGTTTAGCAAGACTCCAATTCCCAAAGTGGGAGTTCCCTTGGGAGTGTGAGGGTTTATTCCCTCAGACTCTCTTGGACTCCTGAGAGCATGTGGCATGACTCCTAGGCTTCCTTCTTGGCGCAACCTTGTAAGCCCTTGCCTTGGTCGTGCACCCAAGGCTAAGGTTGCGACAATAACATTATTACCAAAAAAAATTGAATATTAAACCATGATAAATATTATCACTTACCAAATTAATGGTAATAAGTCCATAAATAATTTGTCCACGCATCACTAAGCCTATGTTTATGAAGGTTTTCTCTCATAGTAACCTTCCCATGTTCTTTGAAGTCATCAACCGTTTTTCCATGATTGATGGATGTGTACATCACATCATGAAGGTCTTGGAGGATTCCACCCCGCACTTCCACATCATTAATTTTTTCAGTACCATGTAAGTGCCATGCTTTGAGAACATGCCAACAACAAAGGTAGATGGGGACCTTGTCCATACCCCATATGACTTAAATAAAGACGCATATGCAATAAAATTTCCATGAGTGGATGGGGTTAATACAACATCATTTGAAATAATCAAGAATATTATGAAAAGTATAAAACAACATCTAAGGAAATAAATACAATATGGGTACTAAGTATAGAACTAATCATAATGCCTTCAATTCTTGAGGTACATCATCAACGAGAAAACATGATGGTTTCTAATGTGGCATGTGTGATAACATTTTATCTTTTAATGGTTTCAACCATTCGATCAAATCCTGAACCGTTTATTTACTGGTAATGATCCAAGCTAAAGGGACACTGGTGTGATGATCATCAAGGTGAATAGATGAAATTTCATGTCATTTGTGCCAAATGTGTCATCCATAGAAATGGCACCACTGTGACCATATGATAACATGGACTCACACTGAGTTGTTGTTTGAATACCTATGGTGAATGGGACTTGAGTCTCGTTGATTTCACCAACATTTTGCAAAAAAAAATCTTCTGAATGTTGGAAAATTTGAGACCGAATTGAAATTGCAAGGCTGGTATATAAACACCAACTCTTTTCTTATGTTTCTGATCCAAGTATGCAATGTCTTGAAGCCAAATGAAATCATCTTGTGTCATGCTTTGACCTGCATTCACACGTTCCCACCAAATTGTTCTATGCTTGTCATATATTTGTTTGGTCATGTAACCTAAGCTTAGTTGGGCCCATATGTGGTCCTTCAATGCTTGTAACATACGTGGAGCATAACAAGACATACGAGAAATGATTCTAGGTCATGTTCACCATGTGTGAATGACCCATCAATTTATGTATGTGCCCTATGATAAATTGTGATATCAGCTACATCAAGTTGTGTGTATAGACATTTGATTGAGAATGACATTAAGCATCCTCGTTTAATAGATCGAGTGTGGGTTGAATTTTCCTGATAGTCCTCTAGTCCATATCCGCACTAATACTTAGACCAAAAAACTTTCAAAATGTAAATGGTTACATCTTTGGTATATGAATTAAAGAAATAGAAAAAGTTAATGCCATAAATGTTTACCATGTATGCCCAAGGTGGTTTTTAATAGTTGGTTGTTTGACATCTGTTTGGCTTGGAAAGTTTTTGTAAACATTCCATTCCACATGGGTGCTTGTATCCCCTCATTCACCTTCCAAGAATTCTAAGATTTGAACATATGGAACATAAGCAAATTGAATGGTCACTTTAGTTTGCTTTCCATGGCGTATCCCAAACCTCCACACCAAGTCCTTGTTTGAAAAAGGTGACTTGGTGGGGTTTCGGACATGAATGGAATGGGACTTTGGAACCCTCCCCATGATGGAAGGAAATAAGACAAATTCCTACACCAATATAATTTATAATTCTATAAACATTCATCATTGAACAAAAACCCAAAATGCAATACATACATGGCATTATGAACCAATATACTAAAACAAACTTTGGTGATATCCACATAATGATGATTAATGCACATTGTTTGAAAGGTGCAAAATATAATACCCACATAATGATAATTAATGCACATTGTTTGAGAGGTGCAAAATGCAATACCCACATAACAATAATTAATGCACATTGTTTGAGAGGTGCAAAATGCAATACTTACCTTGGGCCACAAAACCCACGTTGGTTGTGGGGACTCAATGCATTATTTGTATATGGGTATGAAAAAATCAAACTACAAAGAGATATTGAATATGAAATATTTGTGTAAAGGTATAAAACCTTTATTTATGGTTGTATATTTAATGAAACTTTATGCCCTTTCTATATCCAATAACTAAGAAATGAAAAGATGTTGAATTGTGAAAATATATATTAAAAAAGAAGAATTAACAAGAGACAAATGCATACCTTTAGGATTAAAAGATGACAACGTTCCACCAAAGTTTGTAGTCCCAATTGAAAATGCAACCTTAAAAGATCATAACTCATACAAAAGTGGGTTAGAAAATATTAAACTCTCACAATTATGGAACATATGGAAACAAAGAAGATTCATAATTATGGTATAAATCTAAACAAGTGATAGGATCAAAAACCAATACAATGAGCAAAGTTTAGAGTACCAAATATATGAACCAAATTCCTATACATTAAATCATAAAGCATAACCCTAAAAATCCAAATGATATTTTGCCATAAGCCTTATTACAACCCTAACTATACAAACCTTAACCAAAAAAAGGTCTAGATATATGCCTTAAACCCAAAAAACTATACAAACTATTCAAAATATATAATGCAAAATAAAAATAAATAAATGAACATAGGAAAATTATTTTAAAAAAAGTTTAAAGGTTATAAACTATAAATATTTATTGATTGAAAGAAAAATAATTTGATCTTTAATAACAATCAAATAAATTTCCTACAAAACCAAAAGATAAGATATATCTTTTACCTTTGTGTGATCTCTCCAACCTAATTTTTCCCACTCTCTTTGCAGAAGATATAAAATGAAATTGTATTACTTCACATATGTGTAAACCTTAAAAGTTCTCCCCCAAATTTAACCTACTTTAGGTTAATTACTATACATTTGTGAAAATTTCATTAATTAATTTATGTGTCCCAACCGTAAACTTAAACCATAATCCAATAATACATACTTATAATAATTACATAAAAAGATGTATTATAATGTCTATTCAATAATAAATTAGATAAACAAATTTTAATAAAATATGCATTAACTAAATTAAAATGGTTGCAATTATGGCATTGTTTCCACTATAAATTGTTTGTAATACTTACATATGGGGACCTATGTTTATCATCCATGAATTAAGGTAAACCTTAATACGTTAATAGGTAGGATTGAAAAGGGGGGTGGGGGTGGAAAAAATGAGTAGGTAGTTAATTAGGTATTTGGCTATGTAAAAAACATAGATAGATAGGTAGTTAAATAGATAGGCAAGTTAGTACATAAGAAACAAATTACCTTATCAACATGACTAGGTTTATAAAATACTTATGTCAATATAGTGGTTGTGTATGTAAGGTAGCTAGGTCAGTAGGATAGGTAGTTAGTATAGTGGTTAAGTTAGTAGGATATGTAATTAATGAGGTAGTTAGGTTAGTAGGGTAGGTGGTTAGTACAGTAGTTAGGTCAATATGATAACTTTTTATTAGGGTAGTTATGTCAATAGGGGATAATAAATAAGGTACCAAGGTTGGTGTAGTATTTATGAGGGTAGGAAAGTGAGTAGGGTAGCTAGGTGTGAAGTTAGGTCCAAGGGAAAAACATATGCAAAGCAAAAAAATAAAACTAAAAAGTACAATGGTTAGTAGCAAAAAAAAAGGATTATGATGAACCCCATTTGGCGCCGGATGAAAAATACACAGCCCATCCAATGGACAGAATGGCCAACTAGTGCATTGGTGGTTGCTGGTTCATTCTGGCCTTTAAGAAGCTTTCTTCAACCATTTCGAGGTTGGGTGAGAGGCACTAGGGATGTGTAGATATCCTTGGAAGAGGCAAGCTTAAAGAGGGGGGGGGGGGGGTTTAAATGATTTATATTCAACTAGTGGGTGCCCGTGACCTTCGGACACTATGAAGTCCCCCATTTCTTTAAACCAAGAAAAACACACCTTGACCAATCAAACTATCTAGTCAATAAATACCAATTGATGTATTTATTTGTTTCTAAACAACTTCATTTCCAGTCCAGTTCAGAATTTAGTCTAGTTCCTTATTCATCCGAATCCCGGTTTTTCCGGGCCCGTTTTTGTCGGGCCGGGCCCGATCGCCTTGAACGCCAACTTCGTCAGAATGCCGTGCCGGGTTGGGCCCGGTTTGTCGAAATCCGAATCTTGTTTTTGCCGGGCCGGGTCCGGTCATCTATACAACAATATATGGACATGAAGAGAGGTAAAATGATGTAAGTGAAATGTTTTGAAGGGTTAAACACTTGATCTTTGAAATTATTATAAAACAACGGGGAGGCCAATTGTGGGCATGGATTGTAAGTAGGAGGTAGGAAATGGAAGCATGGTGATGCACAATCAATTCCTGTTTTGTGAAATTGGGGTTGCTTAATGAGATTTCAAGTATATTACCATCTAGATTCAATATTTTGAATTATAGTGTTGAGCATACATGTCTTGTTCACACACCTAATATGACATATTATGCAATAACACAAATTGAAACATGTGTAATGACTAACAACCAACAATACCAACACTTGCACGTAGACATATCAAAACCATTACTAGAGAATAAAATATTTTGGATGTTAACATAGTTATGAACAATACCACCGACATTGGACTTTGAAAATAGTTTTGATGTTATATGACTAATAAACCAATCATAGTGCACATGATTTTTCCATTGTACTAATGATCATGATTTTGCGAAGTGTTGTTTGCTAAATGAATCCAGTAAGCTTACTATACTCCAAGAGAAGGTTATCAAACATATGTGACATCGTGATTTTGTGCCTACCTCCATGTAGGTGCCATATCAATCATGTCAAACTTTTGGTCAAAGTATATGTGTGATTAATTTTGACCACAATAGAAAAGATATTATGGCATTTTACTTGTTTTTCATTTTAACATAATACAAGGTAATTGAAGATAATTGATAGGAAAAAAAATTAAATAGAAAAAAGTAATCATTATTTATTTTATTAATGGTTTCATGTAAAAATGTTACAATCACATGTAAAATATATATTTATCAAATTTTCCTCTATACTCATATGTAAAACATTTATAATCACATGTGAAAAAATATTAATTCAATGTTTCATTTGTGGTCATTTGTAACAATTTTTAAAATCATTTTTTACTATCAAATTTAAAAATGCAATTGTCACAAGTAAAAATTAAATTTATTAATCGATATTTTTATAATGGAGTGTAAGAAATAATTTATTGATTTAATATTAAGATTGCATATAAGAAATTTATAGTTTCATATAATGGATACATTTATTAATTCACTTTATTTAAGATTGCATGTAAAATGGTTTTGGTCACATGTATCTTACTTATGGACACTTATTTGTGCCCAAGGAAAGCACTTTTTGAATATTCATGAAACACATGAAATAAAGTGGTCTTTTTGGTATGTTATCAAATAATAAAATATATAATATTATAGATAAATTCTACTTTCCACAACCAATGTAAGAATTGTTTGTTGACAATATTGTTCTTTGTAAAACTACAAGATATCATTCATAAGATTCAAGAAACCTCCATTTCCACAAATAAAAAAGTAAAAAAAATTTAACATTTCTTCATTAAAACACATAAAATACTAGAAAAGGAAAAAAATTGAGAACAACGGACTATCAAACACAAACCATAAATAGGAAAAACCTTAATTGCAAGAGCAATTACTTATTAACCTTAGTAAAAAAAGTCCCACAATATGCCAATAGTTTGTTTCCTTGCATCCAAAACCATGGTTCTCGCTACACATTGCCATTCAAAGTTGTTGGGGTGATTGTTTTTTATGCACTCCATCCATGTTTTAAGACAATGGTTAGCATCCCAAACGTAGTACATTTTGTTGGAAAGATGTTCCCTAACTTCCTATGGTCCTTTTAATATAAATTCTTTGCATTCATCATTTCTTGCCATTGACCCCACGTTAAGTGTTCATATCTTTTTGAAATGTAAGCCTAATATTGGCAACATCCTACAAAGTGAGATTTTGAAAGATTTTTGTGATAACAAAAATTCATCTACTGCTATAATGTCCTCAATCTACAAATCATTCCACATTTATGCTTTGAGCCTTGGAGCAATGGGCTTCTTCAATGAATCTTCATTCCACATCTTTGTCATTGGCACTTGATCAATTTTGAACATCCTATTTATATTTAAGTGAATTATAAATATTACTCTTGAATAATTAATTCAACTCTAAATTTTTCCACATTTTATTTGGAAAACAATGGATGTAAGTTGTGCACATGTGTGTGTGTGTGTGTGTTTGATCCATTCTTTTTCAGGTTTTAAAAGTTTCAATCATGTGTGTTGTGAGTTTTGGTCACATGTTTCAAATAAATAATTAAAAAAAAATCTTCTTGGCATTTTACATTTCAATCATGTGGATTTGGCTAATCAAAGTTTATTAGTTTTAGTAAAATATATTATGGGTGTTAGTTGTATGTTTGAAAGATTTTTTCTTTTAAGGTTTCTCAATTTTAACGACATGTGTCATGAGTGTTGGTATTGTTGGCCATATGTTTGAAAGGATTTTTTTGGATTTTTTAGTTTTGATGCATGTACATGGGGTTAGGGTTGTTTTTTTTGGTAGGTTTTTCATTTTGAATCAAAATGACTATGAGTTTGGGTTAGATGTTTCAAAAAAATTATTTACTTGTATTTATTTTTTCCATTTTGGTCTCTTCTAATGTGAATTATGGTTTAATATTGTTAAGATATTTGTTTTATTGAGTTTTTAATTTTTGGTAATGTGTATGTAGGTTATGGTTCCATGTTATTTTTCACATTCTTTCATGAAGAACTTACATAACCATAGAAGTGGTTGATGTTTTTGTGAACCACCGTGGATGGGTAGGAGGTACCAAAGATGTATTGAAATGTTAAAAAGACTATCCTTTTCTTATGTAAAGCACCTTTTTTAAATTTATTTTACTCTATCTATGTACCCCTTCCTTACCAAGTTGTCAATCTTTTCATATTGTAGTTTAAAAGTTCTACTCTTTTTTTCTAATAGGTTGCACTACATTTTATTGATGATATTGTTAAATGATAAAGCAATTTTAGAAATGTAAATAAATGTTGAGAAAAAAAAGGTTTTGAAAATGGTCTATAAAGAGTAGAAGAGATGTTCCAACTTGAAAAACACCTTTCATAACATTATGTTTGGCAATGATTGTCAAATAACAAACTTAAAAAAAACACCAATGCTTTGCATATTGTCAACATTCATGCTTCCTTGATATTGATGTTCAAATGAGTTTTTAAGTGAAAATATGATTGTGTTCAAAAAGTTGGTATGAATAGCAAGTGGATGAATGCAATGTCAAGGTTTAAGAATCCTTAACATGAAACAAACATTAGAAAATCAAACGAAGCACATAACTACATTGAGCCAAAACATCCATTTAGCTTTGGAGATCATAAAAAGTCCCTTAAAATATGTGGATTGGGAGGGCATAAAAACGGTTTTTTTTTTTTAGGCTTCACGATTGATCTTCCTCATACATAGAGTTAGTTTTTTGAACAAGAAACTAACTCTTATTTATGTGGCTATTTTTAATGGAAAAATGGATATTGTTCCATAAAACATAATCCTGAACTTCCAAAAATCAAGTTGTGTTTATTTGAAGTACATTGTCATTGGAGATGAGGTTCTTACCATGTTCAATGCAAGTATTATGAACCAAACCATGATCAAATTGTTCCAAAAGCACAAAGTTAACCAAATTCATAGGAAGGAAACCTATTCCTTTGATACTTGAGGGATTTTGAGGAAAAATCACATGCAAGCTTTTTGCAAAACTTTACCATTAATTTGGAATCACCAAACCAAAAGCATGGTCAAAAGATGAAGAATTTTGTTACTTCAACTTCATCGTAAATGACATTTGGCACTTGCAGGGTGATCATGCATTTGGAAAATACATGAATCCATGTTGCAATTTCCTTGGTCATGAAAGGTTTTCAATATAACCCACATGAGCTTATTGAGGTCACAATTGACAGTTTTGTCTTTCACATGGCAAGTCTTGAATAATTAATAATTTTATGTTTCTAGTAAGTTACAATGAAGTGGTTGAACTTGAGATGCAATGTGTTCATACCAAATTGCAATTTATGACCTATGTTTCGTTTGTCCCAGAATGGAGCTTGCCATGGTTGGAAAAACATGAAATTTAAGAAATCAAAATGTCACATTATTGATCGATGAAAAACATATAGGAATTGATATTGCATTGTAGCAAACAAATGGTTCATGGAATTCTTATGGAAAGGATGGAGCAAAAAACATGAAAAAAATGAAATTGATTAGTTACATGATTAACTATAAGCCTGAAAACAAAATTATTGCCATTTAAACATTCAACTAACAAACAATTTCACAAAAATGGTCTTGCAAAAATGTATCTTTCAACACAAACACACAAGTTTATAATGGATGTTGTTACAAACCATATTTTTATAATAACATTGACACACATTATGATTGGTCACAAATCATAGGGTGAAACAATTGCCACAAAAATTCTCTTGAACTTGGTCTCACATGTTTTGCTCTCTAAGGTCATCCAAATTGAAGTTTTTTGAAAATAACTAGAACTCTTATCTCTAATGAATTCACTTGTTACAATTTCCTAGAAGACTAAAACTAGCACAACATTTTCAAGAAACCCAAAATCCGATGTCAATATGTGTGTTCCCAATTTAGAATTCTTTCAACATTCCATTAAATCTTTTTATGAGTTTATATACATGCAAATATGTATTCATGTTTTTGTAATATCCCGGGTCAGAATTGAGCAACCCATTTGTGTGTATATTCAGTCAGTGAGAGAAGTGGATTCCATGTTTTATAGCTAGTAGTATTCCTGGTCAGAATCGCACTTTGCATTGTTTAGTAGTGTCTTTCATACTTACACTGGAAGTAGAGAAGCGATATTTAACAATCCAATTGAAAAGTTCTCCCATACACTTCTCAAAGCTGGCAACCGAGGAAAAAAGCATCAAGTATGAGTTGGGTGACAACCATATTGCAAATCTCTCCTTACAACCAAACACAAGGTGAAAATAAAACATCTATTTTGAACATGGAATGGACATAGTTTGCTGAGCTGAAAATGCCTTAAGCTCTCACATACACTAAATCTTAGCGAAGAGTATATACTCTTCTGATGCTCTGCTGTAGATTCCATTGCAAAGATAGCAGCATTAAGTACAAATTTACACATCCATTATTTGGTGGTCTCACTAAGATAACAAAAGCCAGGTGTAAACATGAGGTGTGTTTGGTTGCAACTGGAAAGAACGAGCAAAGAGATGAAACCAAAGTGTGCACACAAAAGACCATTTAGGTGAAACCCTCTTCAAATTTTGTAATTCAACTTAGCTTGCAAACTGTCATACCCTTGGCTGTTGCTGGACGTGTAATACAGCGCTCCACCCATGCAGTGACATTAGGAAGCGAATCAATCTCCAGCTTTGCTTTGCTTTCAGGGTGGTTGGAAGCAGAGTAAACCCAAGGTACTGTTGCCATGTCGGCAATGGAATAACCATCATCAATCAAGTACTCTCGACCTTCCAAGCGCTTTTCAAGTACTCCAAGCAAACGTTTTGACTCTGTTGCATAGCGCTCCACTGGGTATGGATCCTTGCACTTCTCCTTTGCAAACCTAAAGAAGTGTCCAAACTGAATCACACCAAAAGGAAAAAAAATGGGAGAGTTAGTAGAAGGTTCATAATGGATTAAGTTTCTTGATGTGCATATTTATAAAGAGAGGAATGGGCATGCTAAAATATTTACTGTTTCCGAAAGCAAAACTAAAAGCAAAACAGGAATAGTTAATTTTTTACTTGACCAAACATGGGGCCAACTCCAGCCATTTGAAAGAAGAGCCATTGAATCGTTTCCCACTTCAGGCGAGGATCATGTGACAGGAATTTCCCAGTCTTGTCTGCTAGATACAAGAGGATTGCACCGCTCTCGAAGACAGTGAATGGTTTCCCATCTGCCAATTTTCCCCCCAATAATTTATCAGAAATTGAGTAACAAATGACATGAATGTGGATCCAAAAATTAGCACCCAATGTGAAGAAAGACAAATTGGTTTTGGGGAAGAAGGAAGCAGCTGATTTTGAATACATTGAAGAGCTTCCCATCTGGGTCAAATTTTCCCCCATAATATCTATCACAAATTGTGTAACAAAGACATCAATCGATGCAGACCCAAAAAAAGCACATGATGTGGAAGAAACACAACATTGGGGAAGCACAAAACATGACAAGCTCACCTGGACCATCAGGATCCACAATTGCAGGAATTTTGGAGTTAGGGTTGACAGCAATAAACTCAGGAGTGAACTGATCATTCTTCATGATGTTGATGAGGTGAGCATCATATTCCAGTCCCATCTCCTCCAATGCTATCCCAATCTGTTAACCCCCACAAACAAACCAGAGGGGGGGAAAAAAATATCAGCAATTATCTCTTGCTTAATTAAGCATCACATGCTGTTTCTTCAAAGAAGGATTACCTACTGAGATGTTGAACAAGTTTAAGGTCAAAGGCTCATGGACAAATCTTGGCACTCTTAGAGCTTGGTGAACTTGATTGATCATGAGAAAGACAGTGTGTGAGAAGAATAGGTGATGGAACTGAATCAGCACTAACCTTCATGCCATTGGGTGTGGCAAGACTATAAAGCTGTATTTTGGATGCCATTTCTGCCTCCACTTTTGCACTCAACAACCGAAAGTTCTGTCTGCAGAACACACCCCAAAAAAAGTTGCACTTGTCATGTTTCCCACAAACCATTTAGCTGCCAAAAAGTCCATGGCAAAAAGGTTGTTGTCACCAATCAAGCCAATCCACTCCAAAGCTGTTCCAAGTCACATCTCTCAGAGAAGTTCAGATCACAGAACTGTAAATTAAGAAGGTATAAATCGCTTGCAACTACTGATCAGCTCCGGTCAGCTGCCAAATGGGAGCTTCCAGAGAGAGAGAGAGAGAGAGAGAGAGAGAGGAGATGAAAACTGAAAACCCCTGGGGCATTTTTTTTCCTCAACAAAAAAACTTCTTCAACTTCAAACTGATGATCAACCAGCAAAAAAATGATCACCCAATTGACAAAATCAAATCTCAAAAAACAACAAAAAGAAAACACATACTAGGATTTTCCAACAAAACAGCAATTTTTGGAACACTTCTCTATTCATATAACTCGGACCTCAAGTGGAGTCTGGCGGGCGATGCTCCTGCTGCTACTGTTGTGGGTGTGGTGATGGTGATACTAGTACTACAGAAAGAGAGAAGAGGATAGCATTTATAGCTTGGGTGGAGAGGAAGAGGCAGCTTCTTCGTCTGCAACTTCCCTAGGGATGAATACTGCCCTTGTAAATGCAAGAAGAAGCGGTGGTAGTGAGAAGAAGGCGAAAATCGGAGCTTCTGCCGATGACTCACAAGTCGCTCCATGTTCACAGCCAGGAATTTGGCAGCCTTCTCTAAGTAGTACCCTATTGGTGCCAATTTTCAATACCAGAAAAGGTTTTCTAGTGGGACTCAAGTGCTGTAAACAAAAGATATTGTGTCAGAAGAAAAGAGAGGACCCCAAGAACCTTCCTTTCTTTCTTCACGCCACTCTTTACATCACAACTCCCTTCTACTTTCAGAGCTGCAGATAATATCAACAAAACTGATGGGTCCCACTTCTTCTTCGTCTTCTTCTTCTTCTTCTCTTTGCAAGTTCACGTGACCAAAGTTAGCATATCAACAACAGTAGATTCTCAGTATTAGAGAAGAAATGCTTTGCTGAGCTTGATATTTTACAATTTTCTCACATCAAATGACCCCCAGCTTCTTTCTTCATCTTCATCTTCTTCTTTTTTCCCCTCTCCAGCATGAAAAGTAGTGCTTTGCTTTATACTATTCTTTGGTCAATCTCCGGGTGTGCTGTGAGGGAAGCTTCCTGCTACAATTGAAAACAGGATCTTTCTCCTTTTCCCCAAAATTGAAACAAGTATGGAGATGAACGTGCCTCTCTGTGAGTACGAAGATGATGGATGGGATGATGCAAGCAACAAGCGTGTCAAACTCCTATTGCAAGAAAACAGTTTGCTACAAGGAGGAAGATTTGGAACTCATCAAGTGAAGGGGATTGAAGACATGACAATTGACACCCTAGTGCAAACAAACTCTACCAACAATAGAGTTATCCAAACACAGCACCAGCAAAACCATCAATTTTGGTGGTAAACTGAGTTTCATCCTGTCTTTCCTTTTTCCTGAGTGCCCTCACTGGTGCTACATATATTTTCACTGTTCCTACGTGTACAACTACTATAAATTAGTCTCGACCCTTGTGCATTAAATGCTGAGTTTCATGCTGAGTTTCATACTGAGATTTAATAACATGTCCTTACTTTGTGGACACCATTGAAAGAGGGGATAGGAGGTGAAAGGAGGCCCTAAGACAGGGTGAAAACGGGGTTATTTTACACATAACTCTAATATTGTCAAAGTAATTTGTTATTATGAGTCTTAAGAGATGGACATGTGCAACAGATGTGGAAGTAATATAAAATAATTGTTGTTGATGTAACAAGATAATTATCAAGGATGAAATAAGAACACAACTTGAAAAAGATTAAAAGACTTGACAAATAATGAATTTGACAATGAGCAAAAATTAGATGACTTTATTCTTTGATCAAAACATGGAACAAATATAAAAATGAATTAAGAGTATAAAAGTCACAACTTATGTTAACGAGATTAAAGGGTGGTGCTTTTCAAAAAAATAATAATTAGTCAATGGAACCTTTTTTAAAGTTTCATCAATTAAACCTTTTATAAGTCTTTAATAAACAATCTTTAAAAAATAATTCAATCATATCTTTTAAAATATTTCAACAATTATTTTCTTAGATTTTATTTTTTAAATTACATCTTTTACAAAATTCTATCAATTTTTTTATTTCTAAAACATTTAGGCATATTTTAAAAATACTTTCTATAAAATTTTAAATAAATTTTCATGGACTTTTTTAAAAACTTCAAAATACTTCAAAACATATTCCTCATGGATCTTTAGTTTTAAAAACATAATTCATCTAATATTCCAAAGTTTCAAACACATAAAATTAACACATTGTGAAATAAAAGTCCATATCCATGAATTTTGTAAACCATTACAAAACTTGTCACCAAAATTCAGAGTCCATTACTTACTAAACATTTAGAATTTTGATGTGTTTTTTTGTTCATTTTTAAAATGCCAACTCTATTAACATTACATATATATGAATCCTTTTTTTTGATATTTCAATGAGAATATTAACATTTTTATATTTATGTTGAAATGAGATGCAAAAAAAAAATACAAGTGTGACACCTCAAAAGGAACTATGTAATGTGCTTTCATCCATTTACAATAGCTTGTCATTTGTGGAAGGAGCTCATGCATCATCATCCAACATCATCTTCATTAACATCAGTTGTCGTCATAATTCATAGATGAAATTAAATTTTCATCATCCATTTTGCATCCATAATGTATATTCAACAAGGTCCATGGTCAGTGGGCTTCAAGAGAAATTTTAAGGAAATTCTTTTAAACTAGGTCCCCAACATAAACATGAATAAGCCATCCACTACCTTTAGTATATCCAACACCAATATGAGGGATGACCTTATACTTTAATCTTTTTTATTTCATATTTTCAATATATTCATGGTTTGAAATTCATTTTGAATATTTTCATGCATATTTTGTAACCTTGCTTTGATTATCATGTTTTGTGGTTGAACTTAAATTTTGGCTTGCTCTTGTTTTGGTTTGTTCTAATTTTTGTACATGTTGGAAATCTTTTAGTTAGAGTAATTTTTGTGTCCATGACAAAAACCAATGCCACCAAATAAGATTGGAAGGGAAAAATTATCTAATAAGAATCCATGTAAAGTATTAAAAGTTGTTGACCTAAGAAACATTTGATAATTTGATAAAATGGTAAGTCAAATTGTGTGTGAAAAAAATGAAAAACCAACCAAAAAATTGATTTTTGTTATAAAAAAAAAACATGTTAAAACCTCAAATGCCATTTGAACCTTTTTAGAAAAAACTACATTTGACATTTAACAATAAAAGACTATCAATGAAGATGATGTGTTCATGTTAAATGTGGTTATATTAGCACCTAACTAGGTATTAGGCAGTGTATTAATTATAATAGTCAAATTTAGTAATCCATTCGTTTGAGTAAATGGGACCATTCTTGATTAATAAAAGTGGGTTTGATGTGAATCAATTTAGAATTGGATTTGATCAATTTAAAATATGGTTGAAATAAGGATCATTTCTAATTAATAATGTGCTAGCAATTGGTAATTATAAGTAACCAAAACATTGTATGAAATAATGTTTTGAAAATTGACATTGTTGCAAATTCAATAACTAAAATGCCATTTTTATAGCTTTGCAACTACCAAGTATTAGGCAGACCATTAGCAAAAACAAAATGAAGGTTCGGGACAAGAATGACACACTCAACCAAGGGTTGGGTGGGGAAGTGTCATGTCTAAAAATTAGTTTGCAAACCATTCAAAGGTGCAAAGGGGAGGGAACTAGATGTGAATGTTTTGGGGAGAAATGATGGTGTGGTCATTAAGCATGAAATGGGCATGGTTTAGGAAGTGGCAATGGTAAGGGGAACAAATTGAAAGGCATAAATAAAAAGAGTAGATAATGTCAATTGCCTTATTTTTAAGGTAGATGTAGTTTTTGAAAAGCCATGCTCAACTATTTGAAGGAGGATAGTGAAGAAAATGTGTAGTTCAATAGTTTTTAGGAAGCTTTCTTCAACCATTTTGAGGTTGGGTGAGAGGGGCTAGGGATGTGTAGATATGCTTGGAAGAGGCAAGCTTAAAGGGTGGGTTTAGATGATTTCATATTCAATACAAGCATATAAGGACACAAAGAGAGGTTACATGATGTAGATGAACACTTGTTCTTTCGAGACTACAATAAAACAATGGGGAGGCCAATTGTGGGCATGGAGTGTAAGTAGGAGTTGGAAAATGGAAGCATGGTGATGCACAATTATTTTATGCTTTGTGAAATTGGGGTTGCTTAATGAGATTTTGAAGTAATGTTGAAGATATTTACAAATAAATGGTGACCAATAATAGAGAGGAATGAAACATATTGCAACAATAAAAGTGAAATTTAAACAGACTTTTTCTATGCAACTCAAGGGGCTTAAGTTTTTTTAACAAAAATAAGAAAAACCTTTGTAGTTAACAAGCTAGATGAAAAGTTGTACAATTGAAAATGAAAGAAATCAAATTTTAGGATAGAGGTAGAACATTAGGTTTAACTGAAATCTTTATTTTATGCATTCCCAAAAGCTTGTTGCCACACAATATCAAGATGAGTTATTTTATACAATGCATTATGAAAAACTTTCACATTTCAAGCAAGCTCCTCCTCACACTAGGACACAAGGATCATGTGATGGCTCTTAATTAAGATTAAGATGAAGTGATACACTTTATGAACACCTCAAGCACATCAAGTACACAGACCAAACAAAGGAGTTAGTGTATTTGGAGCCCTAATTGGGACACAAACTCGTCATGCCCCAAACCATACAAAGGAGTTAGTGTAGTTGGAGCCCTAAGTGGGATAGGAATTCATCATGACCCAAACTCAAAACAGAGACTGCTCTTTTCTTTAAGGCATACTTGGAAATTCATCACAACACCTACATCAAGTGGCAGACTTCCCATGATCAGCCCAAATCTTCTCACAAACCATTTAGTAACATCTCTGTCCTAAGTTTCTGTCACATTCCTGGAAGCAATGGGAAGACTAAATCATGAGGTTGGCTAGCACTATTAAGAGTCAAAAGCTTATAAAAGAATGGCATGTCTTGCACAGTATATCCATGAATTGCAAATACATCTCAACAGCAGCAATCTGAATGTAACATGACAATAAGTGCAGTCATAAACTTATCAGTGTCACATGCAAGGTATCAGACTGGCACCTTCATCACACATAGCAGTGACAAGCTGCCATGATTACCCACTGACTTCATCAGCTCCCAACGGTGGGTGGGTGTAGATGAGCATATAATAAGTTCCACCCAAAATCTGGGCACACCATCCTCCAAAAAGTGCATCATAAGTTTCTGCAAAATACTGGTTTGAACCCTCGGCGCAGTTTTCTCTGGGTTGCCAAGCCATTCAGGCTCTTAACCACACCCATTAAATGAACATATGCAGCGCTTGATATTTTCCAGCTTAGGGGTTTAGCATCAGGAGTTCCTTCCTGCTTCTGACACATTGCATCCTGAGTAAAATGAGGAATCCAAAGCTCACAATTCTCACACCCTCTAGCTGGACTTTCCAAGACAAACAGTATTTGTGTTGTCATAAAGTGGCAGCAAATCCTAGAACCATGTAAAATGCATTTCACATAAAGAGGGCATCAGAAATGGCCACCCATACTTGGTTTCCACTGACCCTACCACTTGCACCATAAAACTCATCGCTAAGAAAGACATGCAAGGAATTTTGTCAATCCTGGCATCGCTAAACAGCTATTACATGTTCAAATGTCTCATCATATCTACAGGCTCCAGTGGTCACAATGGGGAAAAAAAATTTAAAGTCTCAAAAGGCAATGGACACTTGATTTGGAAGTTCTACACATGACATTGCTTCAGTTCAACTCATAAGCCCATAATACAGAAAGCTCCTCAGCAACCTACAGATTCTGATGGATATGCAGTTCAGCATCTTAAGGCTGTCAACATGGTAATTTCTACTCTTCCTTACCAAGAGCCATCAGAAACTCTCCCTCACACACCACCTCCCCACCAACATAGGCCTTACCTTCCATCTTTGCAATGCCAAACCTCTTCTGCAACTTCACAAGATTCATGCGCATCACCAGAGTATCACCAGCAACAACTGGCTTGCGAAAGCGGACTTTGTCAACTCCAGCAAAGAAGAAGCTCTCCTTAGAACCCCCCACATCAGGCTGCAACATCATGATACCACCAACCTGTGCCATAGCCTGCATATAGACTGTAGACATTTAGTTTCTTAGCAAAGTAAATGAACTTCAACCAGGTCTAGCACACAAGGATAGAAGACCCTGTGTCCCAAAGTTTTGCCATGTCACATATGCTGTGGTAAAGTTATCTCCAGATTAGCTGAAGGGATGGCAGAAGGCAAAGACAAGCTCTGCCATTGAAACACAGTATACCCTGCTTCCTTGTTGGCCTATTGACAGTCAAAACAAGATGCTATGTCTGACATGCTGAGGACACTACTATACTCTGCCTGGCAATGGCCCCCATATCCATTGTGGGTGTGGTGATTGGTACATAGAACAAAAGAACTCCATTGACCACTTTTGCCTGATACAGTAGGCCAATTACTACATAAAGCTCAAGGACAAAGACTTCCCATTTCACATTGTGCAACCACAGCTAACTGTCAAATCTCACTACACTCAAAGAGAGAGGGCAGTTTAACAAGCCAACTGTCATTGAAAGCTCCCAAAACAGACAGGTGGCCTTACCTCAACCATCAAAACACCTGGCATAATTGGCCTCTCTGGGAAGTGGCCAGGAAAGAAGTTATCATTGATGGTCACATTCTTGATGGCAACAACAGACACACCTGGATTGTACTCAATAACTCTGTCTACCAGCAGAAATGGAAACCTGTATCACCCCAATATGCAACACAAATATTGGAACTCCAGCTTTTATGAGTGATTTGAGAGGATCAATCATCCTTGCATTAGAGTGTTATAAAGTCACCTTATGCATGTGATCTAAAGGGAAAACAAATACCCTCCAATAAAATGAATGTAGTGTAATTTATTCGCACAGGTGATGGGTTTACCCTAACTTCACAATATAATGCTGCACATTCTTTCCTCTCATGGATATGATTTGCAGTTCATGCCCAAGTCAAAGCATGCTCTCCTGGCTCAATAAGTTCACCTCCACTCCAAGTACAAGATGTTATCAATATATCCCATAGATAATAGCACCATAATATATACCTGTGTGGTAAGATCTCACGGATTTGGTTGATGTCAAGAACTGCGGGATATGCAAGGAACCCTGCATACATGATGAAACAGTGTTCCAATCAAGTTTGTTTCTGTCACATGTCCATCTATATCAATCTTACAGTCTATTTGAACAGAAGTATTCAAAATGCCCTAATTCTTGTTCACCTTACACATGTCCAAAGTGGGCATGCAAGTTAGTGGCTACAATGCACAAGACATAAATCTCACCTGAACTTGTTTCTACTCTTTAACATGGGCAAGAAGGACTTGGAAGGCCATTCTCTAAACAACCCCATAAGCACAAGTCAAATTAGGTGGGGCATGTCTTAACTTTCCAACACTTGATAAAGGAAACGAAGGAATGTAGAGCCTGGAACTGCTGGACTCTGTGAGCCCATGCAGGACAATGCCCATGTCTTCAGGAAAATCTAGTGTTGCCACCAAAGACAAGACATTCCTGGCAAGGATCAAGAAGTTAGTGCCTGTGCACAGGTACTCCATGTTTCTCCAGTGTGGACCTAAAGCCCTAAACCTAGCAGGTTGCAGACTTTTTGGATAGATCACGAGCAGCACATCGATGTGCAGGTGGGGTTGATAAAGGAGGTTTGAACAGCCCTGTCTATACTAGTTGTCAAGCTTAGTTCCACCACTTGAGAGCCCACTTGATGGATTTAAAATGTGGAAAGCTAATCCATGAGTCTCTACAGTGCAACATTTGCACATCTGCGAGGTTGGAAATCATAAAGAAACATATCAGAAAGCAGGATCCATCCATGGCATTTGTCTGTCAACCCCCAAAACACATATATTTACATTGCATTTTGTCAACACCTCCATCCATATGTTGGCATCCAGAACCAACCATAACAGGTAATCCCAAGAGCTCTCTCGTATCAGTTGGAACAAGATCCATCGGAAGAGCGAATGACAGCTGCTTGAGAGGACGAATGGCATTTTCAAATCCAAAAGAAAAAACAAAAAAAACAGAAGAAGAAATAAAGTCTCGCCAATCAATCCCCATTCAATCTTCCCGAAACAAAACGCCATTGAGAGTGATGAAGAACACAGTATCTGGCATCCGAAACTAAATTTTAAAAAACATGCAGAGAAACCGAAGCTTCTCATCATGCCATTCATCACAAGGGGGAAAAATATAAAGAAAGAGGGCATTTCAAACCACTTACGCTTCTCAATAGGAATAGCATCGTCAGATGTAGGCTCCACAGCAGCAGCAGCAGTAGCAGCAGCCTCCAAAGTGCTAGTACTATCAACTGCGACGCACCTCAAAGGTTTCCTCCACACCAAACCCCCCCTCCTCTTCACAGCCACGACCCCAGAGGAAGCCGAGGAGAGAAAAAGCGAATCTGTACGCCGAGAGCAGATTGAAAACGACGACGCAGCAGTGATGTTAACATCGAAACTCCGCGATGACGACGACGACGACGAAGCATTGCTCACCAATAACACTGAAGACGCTGCTGCTGCTGCTACTTGGGCACTACCTGAGACTAGGGCTGCTAATGAATCCATGACCAAAAACACTACTGAAAAAAGACCAAAAATAAAGGAGGGGAAACCAAAAAAAAAAACTAAAACAAGAGAACCTCCGCAACAAGGCTCGCAATATGCGGACACGAGCAACAAACAGGGAAGGAAAAAATAAACACGGGTGTGGAGACGAGACTCATGAACTTCGCGTGTGTGGGTGGTCTTGTTGGTGTGTGCTCTTCAGCGAGCGACCGCAACGGGGTCGGCGAGGACGATGACGGACGTGCTGGTTTAGGGCGAGGATCCCCAGCATTAATTAGCATTAAATGGCGACTGTCCTAGCTGGGCTATGGCAATTTTTTACAAATTTGCTGATACAAATGGCGACCTAGAAAGTGCCTATGTGTAGATATAGCGAATTTTCAAAAATTAATTTCGAAAAATGGCGAAAAAAATCCCCTAGAAATCATCCATTTTTCAAAAAAAATTCACTTCCTGAAAAAAACAAATTCGCCAATTTGCTAAATTTTGCCACGAAAAGAAAACACTGACTGTCTGTGTGTGTTTGTGCGCGTTCTGCCTACCGCCTCGGTATTCACGCCGACTGATTCTACCTGCAAAAGTATAGCCAGACTACAATTTTAGCCGTTTTTTGGGGTCAATTCTTGTGCTGTAGCCAAATTGGTGATGATCCACAGGAAGATTTAGCCAGATTTGGTAACAAGCTAAATATGAAAATAAAATTTTAAAACATCGTTTTATCCTTTTCAGTTACCCTACTTTGAACTACGGTAGTAGAAAAATCTGGCGATTTTTTAAAAAAAAAGTTCTAATTCTGGCTACCTTTTGAAAAACTCAAAAACCACTTAATTTTACGCCTTTTATTTCTCAATATAGTTTTTTGGCTATATATATATATATATATATATACAACCAGCCAATTTTGTTTTTTAAAAAAGGACTGTTTCACAGAGACCTGTGATCGGACGGATATCACAAGGGGAAAAATAAAATGAATCCATTATTTTTTATTTTATGAGCCTATTTTAGGGGCCAATTCTAGTTCATGGACCAATCGGACATGGTCTATTAGGCCGGTCAATAATATTCAATTCCCGTTGCAAGTATGAACTAGGTAACCAGTGAGAGGACACTGGCTATTGGAAATAACGGATGATTTTTTTTAAAATTTAGAAAATTCTTGTGATACCAGGTGGGTATCCAACGGGTATCTATCAAGTGTCATGGGAAAGAAAACAACATGAGGCATTTTGGAAAAATGGAATGCTTATAGGAGTAGGTGTTTGGTTTTCCAAAATGCCCTTGCGGAAAGGCGCACATATGGGGAGTGTTTAAGTAAACATAATAACAATGAGCATTTGAAGTACCTTGTCAAAACCAAATAAAGTACATGTAACATACAAAAAAACCTTCTCACAAAAATTACGGAACATTTTAATTTGTTTAATTGAATGATGAATTATGAGATTTTCATGACTAATACCCATTAATTTTTAATTTTTTTAATTGAGATATTTTTTCAATAGGTTTTTTTTAATTAAAAAACTGCAATGTATTTGCAAGCTTTACATTTTTTTTTAATTTAAAAAAAATTCAAAATTAAAAAAAAATTGGGTAAACTTTCCAATATCATAAACTTAAAATCATCACAAGCTAATATCACAAACTATCAAGGGAAAGAAAAAAAAAAGAAAAGAAAAAAGAGCATTTTGAAAAAATAAATACCCCCTGTCCAACATTTTGAAAAGTGGGCATTTTTTTTTTTGGAAACACCCCATGGTTTTGCTATAGGACAGATTCCGCTTGGTAACATGCCCTCCAGATACACTAAAACAATTCTGCCAAGTGCTTTTATGTATTTATATTTTTGAGAAAAAAATGGTAAATTCTACTGACAATGTTTCATTAGAACTTGTTTATGTAGGATGGGATTTTGGTCATCATCACTCTCACAATTCCAAATCCATTTCAAATGATAATTCATCATAGATCAAATTTCATTTTAGAATCATTTTGTTGTTGTTTGTCTTGCATCCTTTCAATGTTATTGTATGTTGTTGTTTTTTTAAATATCTTTTCAATTTTCATTTATTTTTGTTTGCTTTTATTCGTATCTTGTTGTGAACTTATTTAATGAATTAGACTTTCATTGACAATAATGAAAAACAAAATTAATGAAACAAAATGACATATAACGAAATTTATAAACTTTTATTTTTTGAGAAAAAAATTAATTATAACAAAATTATTATGTCCACAAAAAAATAATTTTATAACTGGTAGTGCGAAGCAACGTGGAGCCCAAATATATAATAGGCCTTTAAAAGTTGGTAACATCATTTGCAAAATTGAAAAATAACAAGGGGTGTGGCACACTATGGCCTTGCCATTCACAACAAATCCAAAGGTTCATGTGATGTTTACATTGTTTCAAGGACTTAAGCCTTGGTTTGTACGTCGGTTGAAAGCTTGGAATACATGTTGCTATTGATATCATACGAAGTTGAAGAAGTTGTTATTTGGAGTAAATGCAATGTGAATTGTAGGCAAGGGCATTCACACAAATTACACTTGTAGATGTGGTGAAGTTTGCAATGCCCAACAAATAGCAATAGTAACAACAAATATTTGTACTATTAGTTCTTCTATCTTTTTCAGCCTCACTACTTTGTGGACGTCAATTGTTTGTCCAAAGTTTGAAACATCATTATGGCATGCTAGACCATGCTTATTGGGTGAATGTCAAAATTGTGGGATTGATACCTTGAAATCTACCTAGAGAAGTTCGATTTCAAATTTTGATTTCATGAAGTATAGGGTATGAGGTTGTGGGTCATATAGAAGATGGTAAGGAAAAGAAGGCCTCAAAATTAGAGTATCACAAAACCCCACCATTAGACCTCATAAATTATCTAAAACCATGCCTAAAGGAGTATGTGTTCCATAATTACATGGCTAGATGGCAAGATACATAGTTTTGAGAACTATTGAGTAATGTGTTTGCTGACATGGTGGTTTCTTGCATTGACTTTTTTGAGAATTACACAATGAAATACATAATGACATTCAAAATATGCACTAGCATAACTTCCAAGTTAGCATATTGGTACACATTACTTACAATCGGAATCCAAAATATGACATACTAGATTCAAATTCATTACCTTTTTTGAAGGAAGTTCATTATTATATGTTTAATGACACACACCATGATTCCTTATTTGTGCAACATGCATTCATGTTACATTGGGAATTTTGGCAAACAATAGGATTTTCCCAAGCCAACACATGGTGTGGAGTGATGGTTGCTCAAGGCAGTTCAAAAGTGTGTGAGCATGGTACTTTGTCTTTTGTTACCCAAGTTTGACCACATGATTTGTCTTACCAATTGGCTACTAAATGAAATTGAATTTTCTTACAACTGGCCATGGCAAAGGTGAGGTGGATGGTGTAGGAACATTGTTCAAGCATGAAGTTAGAAAGGAACAACTCAAGCCTAAGGGGCAAAAGATACAAAATGTTGCTGAGTTTGTGGCATTTTTGAAAGTAGAATCAAACAAGTATCATGTTACCCACCTTAAGGCCAAGCAACACATGAATAAGTACTTTCGTGAGGTGAAGGTTAGCGATGTCAATAGGTCTAGGCCTTTTGATTGTGAAATAGTGAAGGGGAGTCGAAAATTGCACCAAGTTTGATTTGTTTCAAATAGAGATCCAACCTTTTGCCATTTTTAACACTTGTTTTGCCTATGCATGCTTTGAATTGGTTGTAACTTGGAATCTTTATGTGCCCATAAAGATCATGCTCCTGAATGGACCTTGACTAGATTAAGGCCCAAAAACCCATTAGAGGTTAAAGAAATGATCTATGACAATGACAAGGAAATAGAAGATGGCATAGGAGGCAAATGGATAGCTAACAATCTCCACCCAAGTGATAATATTGGAGTGTCTACTTTGACACATGAGCCATTTTGGCTTATATTGGTGGACAAGGGTGTTCACACCATTTCTGAATCTTTTCAAAATACCGATATGAATGAATGGACCATAGGAGATGTTGTGGTTAGAGGATATTGGTATGAAAAATTACAACCTAGCAACTAATCCCTTTTGTATTTTGTTTATTTTGGCAATCCACAAGTGTGTATTTTCCTTGAGTTTAAATGGCACCATGTCAATTTCACTTGGATTTCACTCACACTTAAATTACATTGCACCCATGTTCCACATAAACTCATGTAGATTATGGATATTTTGGGATAAAATGTGCATAGCCCCTAGCAATGTAATCTTCATATATTATTTGTTTCTTGTGTCCTTTTTTTTTGGTTGAAATAGGCATCTAGGGCCTATTCATGGTGGCCATAGAAACTGGTTATCCCTTCACAGTTCACATGATCATTGGTTTTTGCATTTTTCTTCAATATATATGATTATTCAATGAACTTGTTCTGACATTAGGATAGAGTCCTCCCATTGCACCTATAGATTTCACATTAATATTGGATTTTAAGTGGATGTCATATGTACATAACTATGTGAACCTTTGAATGCTAACACATGTGAAACATGCTTGGTTGCATTTTTTATATTCAAATTTTATTTCATTTTTCTTGTGGGGTTTTCTTTATGGTCCCTTTCTTTGTTCCATTTAATTCCATAAAATAATGGGGCTTTGAGCTTTTGTTCCAAACTTGTTTTGAATAGTAAAGACAATGGTCAAATTTTTAAATTGTGTATGTTGTGTCATCATTAATCTTCATGGATCATGTATGTGTTCATGTGTTCATGTGGTTTGGTCTCCAAGTGATCATGGAAGCATGATTTATGGTCTTATAATTTTTGGCCTTATGATTTCGGGTCTTCTAATATATGGCATTTTGTTTTTTAATACCCATGAATGGTTAGATGTGGTTTTCATACTAGGATCATTGAATCTTCCCATTGGACTTGGAAATGCCAACTATATTCCAAATATTTAATTTCAAGTTCATATCCTTAAACATTGCCTTATAATGAATATTTTCCTTTCATGCAACTAAATTTGTTTTTACAAGTTGTGACATGAAAAAATGAACTAATTTGTTTTATTGGATCCTAGACTCTTTACATCATATTATCATACCCTTCATTGAGCTACCCTTTCATGGTAGTCCATTTTGGTTGATTGCATAACCCCCAACCTACAATTTGCATAAAAAATACAACAAGATCATAATAGATTTGACCTTAATTTGATGGACATATGTCCATTAGATTGTTCCAAGTTTTTTTTTGTAGCCTTGATCCATTGCTATGCTTTGATGCATATAGGTTTATCAACTAGTGTTTGGATAAATCAGACTCAAGATAAACAAAGAAACAAAATAAACCAACTACCTTTCATATATATGTTACATCACATTCAACAACCAAAACCAATATAGAGGGTTTAAGCTCCTTTACTACAAAGGACATGTCGCTTTATACACTTGGATATTCGAGGAAGCACATTCAACATATACCTAGCCTATGAAGGATTCCTTATTTATTCATGGGATTTAACTAGATTTTACAATGATTTGAAAAAAACTGTAAAATAGTACCTAAGTTGTAAGTTTGTGGGCATCCTCCACCATGGTGCCCTTTATCAAGACATGACTAATAATTGGTATGCATGAAAGCTAGCTATTGAAACCAACCTATGCATGTTGTTTGCATGTTCCAAATTTCTCTACACCAAAATATTTTACTTCCTGAAAAATTACAAGTTTTACACACACAAAACCATGGGATTGGTGGTCAATAGCCTTTAGGTTATTTTGGATTTCTTTGATACATTTTATCATATCGGTTTTATATAGATTATTGGCCTCATTCTAAGGCCAATTAATTAATCAATTTGGTTCATTAAGAAGATTTGGTGAATATGATTTTTTTTAAGGTGTAGTTGTTTATCTATTTTTTTTGTGGTCTTAGATGTGCAATCTAACTTATATCCATACATTTATTATCCATTAATTCAATCTTAATACATGTTGCCACCACTTTTTGTTGGTATAGGTACCATGAATATATACTATGGTCTTGTTCCATTCAATTGAGGATTGATGCTTGACCCAATTGCATTGAACATGGGTATTTAAAAGAACCTTTGTTGGTACTTATGTCCACAATTTCCTATTTTAAAGTTTGGAAATTTTGACAGCCCTTAAGGCATGGGAAATAATGACCAAAAGATTCTAGATCAATTAGTTGGGTTCATATTTGATAGGTTGGATGATCTTGGTTCCATGTGGATTATTTGCTTCATTTTAGTTAGTTTGGACAATTGGGTGATTTCACAAAGTCTAGATAATTTGAGTTCTTTTGGGGTATTATAATATACATGGTAGGCTTGATATGTTGCCACCCATTGTAATTGGTTTGGCTGAATGAACAGTAACATTGAGAAGGATCCATGTGCATGCTACCATAATGTCATGGTCAAGTTGGTTCATGTGACCATGAATTTAAAACTAGGTACATGAAATGATTCCTTCTTCATGAACTTCAATTGACATAATAATAAATATGGATTAATTGGGATGCATTGAAAGCAACATGAAAAGGAAATCCGTAGAGTAGCTTGATGAATTTATAACATTTTTTATATGGTGAAATGATATTGTTACAACAAATTCGCTCATATTTAGAATGATCAAAATCCAAAGCTAATGCTTATTGAATTGTTCATCACTAATAATGAACCATATTATAAAGCTTGTTGAACTTAGACAAGGATTTTGGATATGGAATTAGAAAAGACCATTAATTTCCTTGAATTGCTTTTGTTATTTGTGTTGAAAACCATAGAAATGAATATTATTGTCATACCCCACATTGACTTATAATGATTTGTAAATATGCCTCTCACAAATAATGATTCCAAGATTAGGTGAACTTGGAGGAAAGAGGATCATTTTTTATGTTCCACCCTTGTTCCAAATATGGTCCACATGTATGTGAACTCCACTTGTGGTCCACCCACTTTCCACCTATGTTCCATCCACATTTTATTTTTAAGTTTGTTTTTGCCAAAAAATTTGCCCTTGCTCCATACACATACAAGTCAAGTACACATTAACTTGTTCCAACATCTGAGTGTACATGTATAGGTTGCAAGAGGATGCCAAAAAAAGATTGTATATCTATTACATTATAGGGATGTTAGCAACATCCAATATTGCAATGGTTGTGTAGGTGTTAATGCCATCCCTGTTGTCATGTGTATTAGGGGTTGGTCGGTTTGTGTGAAACTTATAGGACCAATGTAAATGCTAGAGTGGGACAAATTTTTAAATGTTGAACAAAATATAGGTGATTACATAGGCTTCAAGACTTTTTTTTAGACCAATGGGGTTATTGGATATGGTTTTACCCTTGATCCCTTTTTTTTCCTTGTTTATGTTGGCAATTGTGTAGGTGTGTATTTTCTTGAATTCAATTGGCATCATGTCATTGGGAACAATAACACTAAGAAGGATCCATGTACATCCTATGATAATGTCATGGTTAAGTTGGTTCATGTGACCATGAATATAAAACTAGAAGCATGAAATGATTTTCGTTCCTCATGAACTTCAATTGACATAATGATATGGATTATATGGCAATACTAAGGAACAATTTGTAGAGGAGCTTGGTGAATTGACCTCTTACTTATATGGTGAAATGATATTTTTTATAACAGATAGCTTCATATTTAGAATGATTAAAATCTAAAGCCAATGTTAATTGGATTTTTCATTTAAAATATTGAACCATATTATAGAGTTGGTTGAACCTAAACAAGACCGTTGGTTTCCTAGAATTGTTTTTGTTATTTGTGGTGAGAACCATAGAAATGAATACTATTGTCATGCCCCAAATTGATTTAGAATGATATGTAGATAATGCTTCTAATAAATAACAATTCCAAGATTAGTTGAACTTGGAGGAAGGAGGATCATTTTGTATGCTCCACCCTTGTTCCAAATATGCTCCACATGTATGTGAACTCCACTTGTGGTCCACCCATGTTCCACCCATGATCCACCTATATTCCATCCACATCCTTTTTTAAAAATTGTTTCTACCAAAACTTTTGCCTTTGGTCCATACACATACTAGTCAAGTACATAAACTAGCTTATTCCAACATTTGAATGGACATGTCTAAGTTGTAAGTGGATGCTAAAAAGGGATTGTTAATCCATTGCATTATAGGGATGTTAGATATATCTAATATTGCAATGGTTGTATACATGTCAATGCCATCCCATTGTCATATGTATTAGGGGTTGGTAGGTTTGTGTGAACTTTAGATGTCCAATGGAAATGCCAAAGTGGGACAACTTTTTAAATGTTGAACACAATATAATTGATTACATAGGCCTCATGATGTTTTTTCAGACCAATGGGGTTGTAAATGATGTGGTTGTTTGAATTTGTTTTTTGAACCCTATCTTGAATGAACTAATAATTTATGTGTAAGTATTATTTACAAACATGACCTTTTACCCTTAACCCCTTTGGTATTTTGTCTATATTGACAATCCACAAGTGTGTATTTTCCTTGACTTCAATTGGCACTATTTCATTTTCATTTAGATACCACTCACACTTAGCTTGTATTGCACCCAAGTTCCACATAGATTCTTGTAGATTGTGGACATTTTAGGATAAAATTTGCATAGTCCCTAGCAATGTAATCTTCATATATTATTTATTTTTTATGTCCCTTTCTTTGTTGAAGTAGGCATTTAGGACCTGTTCATGGTGGCCATTAAAACTAGTTATCCTTTCATAGTTCACATGATCATTGGTTTTTGCATTTTTTCTCAATATGTATGACTATTCAATGAGCTAGTTTTGACACTAGGATAAAGTCCTCCCATTGCACCTATAAATTTCACATTAAACAAAGGTATAGTTTAAGTCACATTAATTTAGCGCATAAAATTAATGGTGATTAGAAATGGAGGATGTTGTTTGGTTGTTGGCATTGTTAAGTAATAGTTGTTAAAAGGCAAGCCTATCCTTGATGTTGATGGCTATGGTATGATTCAAATTGGCCATTGCCTTATGAACAAATGAGATTTAGATTGAACATGTGAGACTTGATGGCCATGGTATTAGCCATATTGGCCATTGCCTTTATTGGTAGCAATGTCAAATGAATGATCATATTCGTTGCACCATTACTAATGTTCCACACATTTCCACATGTGTTCCACATATGTGCATTTACCTGCATATGGTCATTTGCTTCTACCAAAAATTGATCACTCAAGGTCTCTACACAAATAAGTTATCTACACTATCCTATTCTACATTTGAATGTGTATAGATTGCAGAAACATGTTAAAGAGGCAAGACCTTAAATCTATTATAATGTAGGGGTGAACTAGCTAGAACTATTATTGTGATGGTTGTATAGGTGTCAATGGCACCCCCAAGTGCATGGTACATGACTAGCTAATTGGAGGGGGGAGCCCATCTTGCATCCCATATGCACTATTCGGGAACCCCATGGGTGGGCAACCGGCCCAAGTGGTGTATTTATCTCAACTCCTAAGCTCACCTAGGGCATTTCATGGAGGTTTGGTTGGGCTAGGTCAACCAATATTATTCCATGTTGTGGACCTTGCAAAACTTCTATCATTGGGACAAGTTCATCATGCTAGTGTGACAAATAAAGGGTTGATGAATGAACAAAAGAAGGAAAGGTGCGAGTATATTAGGACATTCCAACAATAGATGAAAGATGTTATAACAACAGGTTGTTCAAAAATCACTTGGATTCCCACCAAAGCACAAGGTGAAATTATTGGCCTAAAGGGACTTTGGACTCGCATTCTCAAGGAAGTGGCATAAAACTGCCTTGACCTAAGACTGGTGAACTTTAGGTCACACACAATGAAACAATGGGAGGTCATCCATGTAGAGCTTGATGGGCTCTTTGATTATGACCCTCCCTTGAAAGAGAGAACATTGGAAAATTATATGAAATAACACCTATCTTTAGTTAGGAATGCATGGAAGAAAACCTGTGTTGCAACCTTAGCCTTGGGTTTGCGACCAAGGCAAGGGTTTGCAAGGGTGCGAGCCAAGAGGGAAGCCTGGGAATCACATTTCATGCTCCTAGGAGTGTAGGAGAGTGTGAGGGAATGAACCCTCACACTCCCAAATGAATTCCCACTTTGGGAGTTGGAGTCGTAATGGACTTTTGAATATTTAGAAAACAATTGTAGGGGTTAAAACCCATTGGATTGAGGAGTTCCTTATATCATTGGAAAACTCTTGGAACTTAAATGTCTAAAATTGGGTTTGCACGACCCATTTGGACACTTAAAACATAAGTTATGGCCCAAAGAAAGGCTGCGAGTCAAATTGACAATTTGACTCGTAACCATTAAAAGTCGGGAATTGCCCTAATTTTCTTATGTGTAGGTAGCGTGCCACATATCATTAGAAAGATTTGACAAGGGCTACAATTTTGCTTGGGACCTCACTTCCATCTGCACACAAAGTTATGGGCCCCCAAAGTTGCGGGAATCCCAACTTTGGGAATTTCGAGATTCCCACTTAAGAATCCTGGGACAAAATGACATTTGGGTGTTAGTCCCATGGCCAAGCACATGGTATACTATGAAGGGGAAGGTGGTGGCTTCCCCCAAGTTTGGGTTGTGGTGAATCTTGTGAGTCTTTGTTTGCTCGTGGTTTGTCCGTGCATCAAAGTGCTCTAATTACGCATTAACCAACTTATTATTTGGTTTGTGCAGGTCCGTGTGAGTAATTGAATTGCTTATCAATCTTTCTAGTCCCATCCCGAAGCTCTAGCATGCCCTCCTCCTCCCAAAGTGTTATGAACCAAGGAGTGCGCCCCAATTCCTTCTCCTTTTGTTGTTTTCACCTTTAGACTCGAAGTCGAGTCCACCAAGGAGCTTGGCAGTGCGTTAGTTTGGGTGGCCAATGGTGAAGTTGGATGCCCAAACAAATGTTCGGAACATGTCTAAAAGTCATTTGTTCAGTATTGGAACATTCCAAATGCACACAAAAGGAATCATGTTGAATGTGAGGGATTTGTGGCCATGTGCGACATTTCTATACACATTGTGCGCATACCTTGTCCCATGCAGTATAGATTGAGGTAATTAGGGAGGCATATATGATGTTTTACACCCACTGAGGCCCTAGTTTTTACACAAATGGACGTGTGCATGTGGCTAAAATTAACTTGGAACATATGTCATGTAGGGTATGGAAGAGGATTATAGTCACAATGCCAATAACCTTGGAGGTGAGGAAGTTGAGAAAGGACAAGAGGAGGACATGTTTGAATAAGAAGAAGAAAGACATGTGAAGCATGCACGAAGACATCATAATGAAGTAAGCTATGTGAATTTCTACCTTGTAAATGAACCTAAGGATGGAATTTTGACCACATGGTCCAAAAATCCATTTTTTGCATTATTTTTTTTCCCAATAGTGATTGCTACGCTATGGGTTGGACCATTGCATTGCAATTTTTGGTAAGGACCAAAGGTGGAAGTTAAATTAATAAATGTAGGTGGGCTATGAATTGGATGTTAAAAATTGTGTTGGTGAGTTCCAAGTGGGGAGACTTGTGGGATAGAAGTGGAATGTACAAGTGGATTAAAAATGGGCATAAGGTGGAATAAGAGTGGGTAGAAAGTGGAATAAAGGTGGAACATATGTGAGTTTACATTGGAACAAAAGTGGAATAGGTTGTAGAATCAATGTGGATCCATAATAGAATGTCCAAACCATAATAAAATAAAAACATTGAACTTGAAAAAATTACAATAGACTTAGGGGCAAAAGGTCTACAATTTTATTTCTTGCATTGATTTTTTATAATTAATGTTAGTAATATTTTGAATTGTGACGTTGGCATTGAAGGGAAACCATGCCATGGTGGTGCAACAGAATCTAGGGTGGAAGGAGTCATTAAAGGCAAAGGTGGAAGCTCTAGCTAAGGGGATGGAAGATTTTAAAAGGTTACTAGTGCCAATGGTAAATAAACGCAAGAGGAGGCGAAATGAGAGGTTGCCCCCAAAGGAGTTGGAGTATGATTAACCACCTTTGTCACCCCCACAAAAATCAATAGGAGATGGCAACTTCTTGAAGGGTTTGGCAACCATGTTTGTGCCAAGCCTTGCCACCTTAAAGCCCACCCCACCTTCATTGAAGGAACTACAATGGGATGGCCACCTTCTTCACAAGGAGCAAAATCAACATATCAATGTTGGTGATGCAAATGAAAAAAAGTTCATGGAAAAATTGGGGGCGGGGGGGAAGCGAAAGTAATTACTATAGAGGTGAGTACTATTGAAAGGCTAGAGGTCACAAAGGACTAAGTTGAGGTGGATAAGGAAAATGGAAATGTGGAAAAGGTCACTTAGGACCAAGTTGGGGTGGAGAAGGGAGGTGCAAATGTGGCAAAAGCCACCAAGGTTGGATTTGAAATGGAAAATGAAGGGACAGAGGTGGCAACCCATAAGAGGTTGATGATGTCAAGGAAGGTGGGGAGGCAACAAATATGGTTCATGATGGGGGGCCTCCACAAGGAAAGGGGGATGACCATGGGTTAGAATTCATAGACTACTATAAAATTGACCTTGCTTTGCCATGGGATGCACAAACCCAACTAATCAAGGATACCACCTTGCCTCTTGTTGCAAAGACCCAACCACTAAATGGGGAGACCTTGCCACTAACTAGGGCTACCAACTTGCCTTTTGGTACACAAACCTTACCACATATTGGCATCTTGCCATTAACTAGCAACACCTTACCTCTTGATGGGGGTCTTATAGATAGGATTCTTAAGTAAGAGGAAGTGGAGATGGACATTGATGAAGGTGTTGAGTTGCCAAACATGGTAGCTGATAGCAAGGGATTTCCAAATAACAAGATGGAGACCCTCCAAAATTTATGTAAGCCCTCTAGTTGAATACCCAGATGTGTTTCTTGCATTGGTTCATTGCACATGTTATGAAAGCAAAAGAGGTTTGAATGGCTAGCTACCATGCATGTTTATGTTTTGTCAATATATGTGCATGACTAGGTGGGAAGATGTGGGAATTCTTGACATATTCCCACATGATCCATGTATGGGAAGGTTGGAATAGGTTATGTTATCACCATGACCTTTATTTACAATGTTGAAATGTCATGTTCCACATAGGGAATTCTATTCACATTTGAATGGAATTTATGTGGAGCTAAACTGAATCCAAAGTGTAATTTAAGTGGAACCATAGCAAGCTAGATGTGGGTTGCAATTGGAACCAAAGTTCAAGTGTCATGTAACATTTGTAAGGTTTCATATTTCTCATAAGGTCTAGCTAGGTGGAATGTGTGTGAAACCATAGATGGTCAAAAGTGTATTACAAGTGTAATAACAATGGAATTTAAATGGTGTGTACAACAAAACTCTAGTGGACAATATGTGGGATGTGATCAATGGCACCATAGTTCAAATGTTTAGGGTTTAGGGTTTAGGGTCCATGTGAAATGTGTATCCCAAAGTGAGTCCAAGCTCGAATTACAATGGAGCCATTGAAGTAGAGTTTATGTGACATGTAAATTATGGAATCTAGAGTGGATTCAAAGTGTTGCATTTGGGTGGAGTTGAAGTGGAATGTATTTGAAGCCAAAATTGAATTAAATTGTCATGTAAAATGTTGGGAGCTTTGATGGGGTATGGGTGTAATCTATTTTAATTCATAATGGATCCATACTAGTGAAAATGGTGCAAAGTCAAACTAGGTGCCCAATACACTTGTAAAATGACATTGGAATTATGTGATTCCATATGGTGTAAATCGTGCTGCCAATGCCTGACACCTTGTGGGGTGGGATGATGGTGGTTGTCATTAGGAAGTTATGCCATCCACTTGGTATCATGATGTAACATTTGGTGTTTTTTGTTATTTCATGGCCAACTCTCAATTGGTATGTCCCTTTAGTTGGGGTTAACTTAGAATTATGGACATGTGTTGTTTTAACATGGAGATTTTTGAAGTGTCATGATCCAAGTTTGGAAGTCTAGTGAACTTTTAATGGAATGTAGGTGGACATAAGGTGGCTAGAAATGGTCTTGGGTTACTTTGCTAAACATATACTGATGTATTTTGCTTGAGATATATAGCCCCTTTTCAGGCAGTGAGTGCGTATTAAGTTGGTTAACCTAACCTTGACCACCCTAGTTAAAGGACAACACCAAGAAAAAAAAAATCCTTTAGCCTCCCCATTGACCAACTGCTCGCAAACATGATGGATTATTGGCCCAAGATGCTGCATTGGCCTGCTGCACGTATTTTCCTATGGAAGTCAGACATACATGTAAGATTATGGGTATTATTTCTAACCAAAAACGAGCTTTGCATGGCACATTAGTGATAAAATTGACAGAACCTAAAATAGAGGAAACACCTGATAAATGAAGACTAAAAATGGCTAAATCAACAGATCCTCTAGAATGACTGGTTATACCACTTAAGGGCGGATAGACCGTCCATCCAGTACAAGCACCCATTTCTACCAAAGCAGAACTTAGAAGAATTGTAATGCATATGGAGTGAAAGGGGGGTACACATTGTAAATGATGTGTAAGTGGAACCAAAGTTGAAGGCACTTGGTCAATGTTGGATTTTGGATGGAATGAAAGTGCACTTACAATGATACAAGGTGTGATCTAGATGGAACCAAAGTGAAACATAGGTGGAATTTTAGTGAAATAAAAATGGAAATTAGGTGGGGCTATAAATGTAAGCAATATTTTTTTATTAGGATAGTGTTAGTAACCAAACATGGTAGTACATAGGTAGTTGACATCTTCATTCATTAGTTGGTGTGTGTTTATTAATTGATCATTTTATACTTGATATGTTGATAGGTCTAGTTGGGACTAATCTAAAGTGATTTTCATTGGCTTCAATTTTCATTGACATTATTGAAGTGTTTAAAATTTGTGTCATTTTGATGTAGGTTTGGGGGGGCTATAAGTGAACCCTGAGTGGATCCAAAGTGAAATATAAGTGGGTTGTAGGGTTCACCAAAGTATAAAGTAGGTAGGTTTTCAACAAAGTCAATATGTTGCATTTGATGGGCAATTGTCACCAAGAAGGCAAGGATGTTTAGTTGTTATGGTAATGTTGTTCAATTAATGGGTCTTTATGTTGGATGTTTTAGACACATCAATGGCTTGTGTATTTTTTTTTACAAGAAAATTACCACCTACATCCAAAGGTGAGGTGGAGGATGGGAGGCATATAGACACCAACATAGGGAAGGGACAAAACCATAACACAAAAAAGTCCCTTTCCATATTTGGGGCTGAATCTGATAATAGGAGTGACCCAATGACACCTACAGACACAAAGGTATTTTCTACATATGTCACACATCCATGTGATAGCCATGAGCTAGATACCCAATTGGTGGGACATACCACTATTGATGTGGAGGTTATTGTGCCTGATTGTCAACCTCAGCCTAGTTTACAACGAAGGAAGACTAGGTTGGTAACCAAGACCAAGTCAACATCAAGCTTTGGTGGTGCATGACATTTTGGCCCCACCAATGATGAATAAATTATAAACAATTAGTAACTTAAATCCAATAAGAGACATATTACTAGTTTTTGGTGAGTCCAAGTAGGTTCATTTCATTAGTGGTATTGTAATTAATTTGATAATGGCTACATCCCACTTATAAGAAAGAAGCCACTACTACTCAAGATTGATGTGGAGAAGCGGAAAGAGTTAGTTGGAGCAAGTATACATGGAAATAATCAGGCATCAAACCCCCCATCTAGCATTTCAACTTGCTGATGAACCAACAAATGGGTGTTTAAGCCGAGTTGGGATGTTTACGAAGAATTAACTAAGGGAAAACCCTTGGCCAATATTAATGTGCCATGAGTTGATGATTTGAATATTTGGACCATTTACTTTCCAACTTAGTTGGGCTAGGCTATGATGATGTATGTGGTGCTAGAGTTCATAACATAATTGCAAATGTGCCTTTTATTGGGTGTGTGGTTATAGGCTCCATTGAAGGTTGGCACAAAATGTAACATCTTCCACCCCAAGTTTAAAGAGAAGGTGGTTGGAAAAGGCATTGCAGGTGTCAACCATGCATTCAAGGGGTTTGGGAGAAACCCTCTTGCTTGATTGTGTGGGCTAAGTAGGCAAATGGTCATGGTGACCAAGGTTTATAAGCCCAATGTCAAGTTCATGGTTGAAGAACTTGAGTGAAACCCAAATGTTTGGACTTTGGATGAGGCACGTGTGTCTTCAATGGCCAACACGACTAACATCCTATGTGAATGTAAATGGTTGCAACATTAGTTAGCACGGTATAGTTTGACATGGACAGTTTTACATCAGTTTGATTTATACAAATTTTGGGCATCATGACCATGTTTCCATTTTCAGGTGTAACATAAATGGATTTATATTTGTGGGCTACATGACCATGATATCATTTTATTTTTTGTAGTGTAAGTGAGATTTTAAATGAAATTTGTTTGGAAAATTTCTTTCACATGTTTGGGAACAAGATGCATCTATAAAATAAACACCAATAACCATTAATAAAATAAGTAACCAATAACCATTAATAGAATAGACACCAATAGCCATCAATTAAATATTCATTAATAGAATAAACGTTAATAGTCATCAATAACATAATCATTAATAACCACCAATATAATATCTACGAATAATTAATAGTCACCACTATAATAGCTATTGATAACCATTAATAAAATAACCATTAATAGCCACCAATAGAAGAGCAACCAATAGCCACCAATATAACAGGCACCAATAGTCACCAATAAAATAAACACCAATAACCATCAATAGAATAAGCACCTATAACCACCAATAGAATAATCAACAATAACCACCAATATAATAACCACAAATAACCTATGGTAATTTAATTGATTTCCATGTTGTTTAATTAATTAGCTAACAAGTGAAATGGCTTGGTAAATTTGTATTTCACTAGGTATTAACAAACCAATCATTGTCCATAGTAATTGGTCCCCCATTCATTAGGGGGTTGACCAGTTTCACCATGGTAAGAATGTCCAAATTCACTCAAAATTTAATGAAACCTAAAGTGAACTAGGATGCATTTTGGTGTAATGATTATAGTCAAATCTATAACTTTACTTTGAACCATGATTACATATTCAAAATTATAATGATGTAAAAGGACATTCACGTATTAAATCTAAAACAATACACGTATTTTTATTTTTTGAATGTTTTGAACACATGGATCCTTCTTGTGCAATTAATTGAAGTTCACAAAAAAATTGAAATGATTTGGTGAACATTTGATAAGGGAAAATGACATTTGATATTAAAAAACACTTATGCACATGCTTTCTTGAGTGCTTTAAACATATAAAAAGACTTTTGAAACATGGTGAATTTTCATGAAAATTTTGTAGTTATAACTTTGAAAGTAGAAGAATTTATTTCAATTAAATTATTATTTTATGATATATAGTGTTCCCATGGTGATTTTTCAAAATTTGAAAAAATAGTTTTTAAAGAAAGTGACATGACAAGTTGAGTTTGAATTCACAAGATGACCAAGAAATGAAGGTAGTGTCCCTCGTTTCTATAGGTAGGTTCTAAACTTAAAAACAACTTAGTGGCCACATTCCCATGAATTTTTTTGAGCAAAAACCTTGGGCAAAATGGTATCCACATTGACAAATGTTTTGAAATTTGCATCATCTTCATTCAAACCCCTGGAAAGGGCCCATGCAATGCGCACATTTTGAGCAAACTCTTTGGATGATCTATTGTTGTGGAACCCTGGTATAAAATCATAATGAATGGTGCATCCCTTTTCCATGATGTATAGGGACCAATAGTTTTTGTCTAAATATGGCACAACCACAACATTATTTAAGAATGAGCCATGCTTGAAGTATTTTTTCCCCCACCTTTTTGTCCCTCCTCCATTATGAAGTTTAATTTTGAATAACCTAGAAGCTTATGCATTTAACAAAATGTACCTACACCTATTTGACACAACATTCTTTGCAAGTATATGTACAAGCATGAAATCCAACCACTTCTCAGAGATGTGTGTTTCAAAGTTTGTGAGACATTCAAAATCACGTAAGAATATGTTGATTTCCATGCTTTTGAGGCCCTTAAAGAAGACAATGTATTCCAATCATTCAAAGTTGTGTCAATTCTCTATCCATCCAACAACTCATTAACCCTACAAAAAAGTAGAGATAATCTAATAACATGTTACCACCAATGTTGTACAATATATGGTAAGCAAGAACCAACTTCAACATCCACCTATCAAATGATAGGAGTAAGTGATAACTTGGAAGTTTGCCACAAATGTTGTAATGCTTCATCTTTTAGGGGCATAATATGGCAGTGCAACATTCTCATGGACAACGATTGTTGAGTTTCCTTGCAAGGTCTAGGGATGGCTAGAGCATGCACCTCATCAAACAATGTACAATTCGCAGTTTGCGACTTCATTGTTCATGTAAACTCCTTGTTGAGGTTTCTTGTTGGCTAGTCCACACGGGGTTTGTAATCTAGATCTTGGCTTGCCAAACACATGCGCAAATATAATTGGTTACATTTTATGTTTGGATCAAACTACAATAGATTACCCAACTGGCTAAGGTGTAAGCTTGACCCAAACTAGCTAAGGTTTGTTAAGTGGGTTATAAAATTTACATTTGGTTCAAGTTGGGTGAAATCTCTTTCCAACAAATTATTTAGTTTGAGGCTAAGTTGTGTTGGATTTTGTGTTGTCCGTGTTAAAATTGTCGTAAGTAAAAACATAATGGATGTAGCAATTTTGGTGTTTTCTTGATCAAACAAACCATATTCTGCCAGCACTACCACGAGTTGATTGTCCTCCCCACTAGTTGTGGAAGGGTGTTGGTCCATTACATCAGTAGACATGTGGGCAATTATTAATGTTGGGCCATAGGTGAGAAGGCTATCACCATCAAAGGCTTCAATGCCATCCTATAACCTACCTACATAATTATTCAACCTTCCTCTTTGCCCATTTGCTTACTTACCTACCTACCTACTTACCTACCTACTAGTCCAAGGAGCTTTTTCTAACTACCTTTTACTTACCATCCCACAACCTACCTAAATCTACCTACCTACAACCTACCTACTTATAATTATCTAACTTTCTTCTTCACCTACCTACTTACTTACCTACACATTGACCAAGGTAGCCTCCTCTAGGTATTACCTACCTACATATTGACCTAGGTAACCTTTTCTAAGTGCTATATACCTAGTTACATATCAACCTAGGTAACCTCCTTTAGGTACTCCCTTTGTACCACCCTAAGTTTACAACCTAGTTATTTAGAATTACCTAACGTTCCTAATATTTACCAACCTACTTACCTACCCACCCATCCACTTATCTATTTATTACAGCCTATTCACCTACCCACCCGCCCACCCATTTATTAATTATTACATACTTATTTACCTAGCTACCCACCCGCCAACCTTTCTAACTACTTACCTACCAGCTAGCTACCTACCTACAAATTATTTTCTGTAATTATTTTTAAAAATTATTTAAATCATTTGAGTAGTCAAATGGTTCACTATTTGTCAATCAAAATTAATCATTAGTCAAGTGGTCCTTACCCTACTAGTAAAAAAAACCACCCTAGTCACATTGGACATGTTAAAATCAACTTGTCCAAAATGAGAAGGGGGTTTTTGTTTACCCTTGTCCAAATCATGTTTTTTTACCAAAGTCTTTGGTTTAAAAACCCAAGAATTTTAGTAGTGTAAACTCGTATTTTTCCATCCCAAAATCTCATATGTCTAAGTTATAATGGAAGCTACTCTAAATTAGCCTAAACCTTTATAGCTTTAGGCTTATTAAAACTAAAAATGTAAATGAGTTTAAGGTATTGAAAGTGGATGCAAATAATAATAATAAAAAAGGGTAATTGAAATATGTGCATATCGATAATAATAATGATAATAGGGTAGGGAAAAACAAAATTCTTTCACCTAATATGCAACCCCCTCCCCGCCCCAATGCTTGTTTGACACAAGTAGTTTGGAAGTTTAACATTAAATGTCCCCATAGGCATCACTTCATTACATTTGAGTATAACCCATGTTACTAAAAGTGTTAATCACTATTTTTCATATAATGGTAAGGAGCAATGCATTTTTTACACCATTACATTTTGCCCAAATTTGTAATGAAGGAACCTATGAAGGTGAAGTTTGGAACACTATATTTTTATCCCATGTGTTTTGCCAAAACTTGCAATGAGGGAACCTACAAAGCTAATAGGTATCCCTACATTTTAATTTCATATGTTTTCACTAAACTTCTAATGAGAAAACCTAGAAAGATGACTAGAAGGAAAACCTTATCCTAAAACAGGTACAAAGTGTAAAAAGGTTAGACATTAATTACATTATAGACCATACCTAGACCTTGTAAAAAGGACCTTAAGACATATGGGTTAATTCTAAGGCTAGGTCTAGTTGACCCTAGCTTTTCCTAAGTTGGTTTTAGGTCATGAGGTAGGGTTACTGGTCAATTTTTTTGTGGTGAATGGAATTGATATAGAAGAATTAAATGTAGGACCATTTAGAATTTAGAATTTTTGTTTGCGAATTCATTGAATTTTTTTTCAAAAAACATTTGATTAGCAATAAATGCGTAAAAATGTTTTTTTTAAGGATTTTTTTTACCATATTAAAAATAGAAGAGATTTTATAAATGGGTTTTTCATTATTTTTAATTTTTTTCTATTTGGTAATGTTTCATGAATCACAAATATGAAGCCCTATGGCCGTCAAAAAAATATAAGCTATATATTTTATGTACATTGATTTTATTCAATGCTCTTCATCTAATTATTGGATTAAAATTAATTTTGACTCAAAATGAACCTCGAGTTCCAAAATGTTGTTATGAAAATTCTAAAGTTTTTTACTTATGCTTATTATAACCAAAAGATGTCATCAAGATTTCAACTTACTATGTACCACAATACTTGTTATACATCATTTTTTGAGTGAAAAATGGCTCACCCTTAATGTGATTTCACCTCAAGAATGATTGCCATGATATCTTTGGCCAAATGTGATAGACAATCTTAATTGTGAATATAATATATGTTTCTACTTCTATTTTGGAACCTCATCCAAAATGAATGACATGTTTATGTTTTTCATACATACATTTTGAAATTTAAATATACATATAATGTGTACACTTTTCAACTTTGTGGCTATCTTTATTAAACAAATTGATGAATTCATATTGAAAAAAAAAAAGTTAAATAAAAGGTATTGAAAATCTCATAAATTGATGTTATAGTAAATTTTTTTTGGCTCTTCATCTCTAGGCCAAAAACAAATTTATTGATAGATTTTATTTGCAATTTTGGTTGTATATACATATATATAGTCAAATAATCATGCAAATTCAATGTTGAAAATGGATTAATATTCAATTTGAAAATAATTGCGATATGAAAAAACATTAATTATCTTCAAATGTAAGGAATTCAAAATATGATGTTGTACATAACAACACACAAACTTAAGTCATGTAATGGAAACAGATGGAAATCATTGTTTATATCCATAATGAGTTTAATTGAAAAAAATTGAATTGTCTTATTGTTTATTATGGATTATATGAACATTATAATCCATAAAATGAAAACATGAAGTTATTTTGAGCTTTGTTGTCATCAACAACTTGTTAAAAATTTGTTACATAAGTGAGTTCACTTTTCTTTTATGGGAAATTGTTGTATATTAAACAAAGGTAGAATTGAAGGTTGCAAAAGGAAAATGAAACATTTGAAATGATGAATGTATTTGTTTCACTAACCAACATACCACTAAACCTTGTAATGGAAAGATATTTGATCAATTATCTTATTTTTCTACCTAACCTTTCAAAGATTCCTTAGATTTCACAATGTTTAACCAAAGTTTGACTATCACATTAATTCATTCTTTTCATTATGAACACACAAAGTTAACCAACCATCACAACAATTTATACTTAATATCCATCTAGAAAGAAAATAGAGTAAAATAGATTTTGAAATGTAATAGATATACATAAATCCTAAAATGGTTAATCTAGCTTTTATAGAAAATAATTTGGATGAAGGAATTTAAGTGGCCCATAGTTTACTCAAAGTTCAAAATTTCAAAGTGATAGTATCATGTTCAAACATCAAGATAAGTATTAAAAACCTCTTGAAATGTATTTAGTTCCAAATATTCACAAATTCACAATTAGCACATGAATCTAAACCCATAGAATCTTGGGTTGCACTTGACCAAACACCAAACCTTCTTTATATTGAAAATTAGGAGATGAAGCTAATTTTTTTGATTTATTGGAAAATCTTGAACCATTATTAATTAGGCTAATAATTTTATTACACATCCACCATATATATAAGAAAATTTCAAGGCCTTGGTTTGAAGCCTTATCCTTGGAGCCAATGGTGGTACAATGATTTTAGCGTCACAATTATTGATTGTTCCATCTTTTTCTATCTAGGATCCAAGTTGGTTAATTCAAATTCAACATTGTTTTAATTATTAGGTATAGGAAATGAAAGTAAATGGTTACTCTCACTAGTTGACACATCCAAGAAAAAACTTGAAACACTAATTTGACTTGAACTAGGTAGAATATTTGGCAAATCCATTTCACCTTGTAGCATACTCAACACTTCTGACATTATTGGACGTTTTGTTGTTTCTACTTGCACACATAAAAGTGCCACATTGATCACACGTTGCATTTCGCTTTCCACAATTGTATTGTGTAGTTTTTGGTCCACCAAGCTCATCAACATGTTTGTTTTGTGCAAAGACCATGCCTGCAATAGTTTGACAATATAAGTTTATAAAATAATATTTTGTATTATATATTTTTGTCAACTATTACTTATAGATTCTAAAATGAAAAAATATAAACCCTAATTGTAAAAAATGTGTACACATGATTAATTCCACCATTATCTCCATTCATTTCCAACTTGACTTTATTCCCTTAGAATCTTGTATATGTTTTCATTGCATGAACAAAATTTGATGTTAAAATTGTTGTTAAAAGAAATAAAAAATGAAAAAAAAATATATGTATATATGAAAGGATTAAACACAAGATAATCAAATGTTCTTACCCATTCAACAAGGTACATGTTGTTTGTTGCATTTTGAAGTATGGCCTTCCTTCCACTAATAATTTCAAGTAAAAGAATACCAAAGCTATACACATCAACCTTTGTGCTGAGTTGGCCGAGTGTTGCATACTCTGGAGACATATATCCGCTATATAATAGAATATCACAATTCACATAATTCGACATTCAAACCAAATTGAAAAGAATTAGTTGTTGTTTACAAAGATTTATTATGTTTTAGTAATGTTAAATTCAAATGTTGCAACTACAATATATTTTGATCTATACATGATATAATTTTAATACATGTTATAAGTAAATCTTATTGCACTTACATGGTTCCAGCAACTTGTGTAAATAATTGACTTTGATCATCAGAGAATAATCGTGCCAAACCAAAATCGGCAATTTTTGCACTTAAGTTGTTGGTAAGAAGGATGTTGGATGCTTTGATGTCTCGATGTATAATGCATGGTTGCAAGTCTTCATGGAGGTAAACTAAACCTCGAGCAATGCCCACAACTATATGAAATCGTGTTGGCCAATCCAAGAATATGTTATCCTCCATATTTGAACCTGCAAGCATAAAATATAAGGTCCTTGGTTGATCATGGGTCAATTATCATGATACATGTGGATTTAGAATCATGAATTCTTTCTCACACATTATACACAATGAAGGTGAAAGTTGGTCATATACCCCATAGGGCTTCTGCAAGATTTTTGTTTTCCACATATTCATACACAAGAAGACGTTGTGTATGATGTAAACAACACCCTTTCAACTTCACAAGGTTTTTGTGTCTAACACCAGTGATGGACACGACTTCATTCAAAAAATCATCAATGCCTTGGTGAGATTTTGTTGTCAATAATTTTATTGCCAATTTTGTCCCATCCAATAAAATCCCCTACAAGATACACAAAAAATGGAAAATTGTCATAAAGCAAATCAAAGTCAAAATTTAAATTGGAATTCAAAAAAAAAAAAGGGTGTATGATAGTAAAATGGAAATATGTTAATGAAATCACCTTGTAAACAACACCAAATCCACCTTCCCCAAGCTTGTTATGTTGATGAAAATCTCCCGTGGCTCTACTTAGCACATTATAAGAGTATAATGTAGGTTGCACTTGTTGTTTTGCAAATTCTACAAGGAAGCACATAATTCAAAACAAGTTTGTTTAATTATCATATTTAGATAGAATAAAAATAGTTTCCAATGAATGCATAATGTAAGAAACATGCCAAATTAGTGGTTTACGCCACCAAAATCAAAATGTTGACGAGAAAATTATAGGTGATTGAAGCAAGACAACAACAAAATTAAACATACCTTTTTGAATTTCACACAAAGCTAGTGCATTTTTACGATACTTCCAATATATTGCCCCACAAATGATTCCACCAAGAAGGATACTAAATGAAAGTGTTGTGCACAATATCCAGATTATTTTGACATTGTGAGTCGATGCTGGGAAATCGGATGGATCTATTTCAAACCCACAACAATACAATAAAAATTGAATATGTCACTATATTTGCATTTTGAAAAATATCTTTCATAGTAATCAAATAACACATGCACCAACCACCATTATGACATTCCTATGAAATCCCCCTTGTTAATATGACACATGATAAAGTAGAATCCTATTCTAACATGTGCAACTTCAATATATTACCACCTCACCAACAATATACAATTTTTTTGTTTCATTATATATTGTCAATATGTTATTATTATATTTTAATTGATCATATATTATGGATTGGGCACATACATCATACGTACAGGCTTGATTTGGCAAATGAAGGTTTTCAATCAAAGAAGTTAACTTGCAATGATATGCTACCCTACACATTATTAATTTGTATTTAGGTTGGTTCATTCGATCTACTACAAAATGAAATACAATTTTTCTTGCATATAAAATAACCAAAATTTAATTTAAATTGAAATGTAAAGTTTATTGTGTTGAAATTGGAAATGTGTATGTGGACACATATATAATTTCTTGCAATGCAATGGGAAAGTATGTAAACCTAATTTGGGGACAATATTTTTGTTTCGACAATTCAATAGTTGATTATACAAAATTGCAAGGTTGGAATTGTAGTTAAGGTTGTTGCAAATTGGATTCCCTCCAAGCCTGCAAAAAGAAAAATCCATGATTAACCATAATGTTTAAATGATAGTATAGTGTGACCAACATAGGGTTTTCACTTCTCAAGACAACATATTCTAGTTGGACCCATCGTTTTATTTGATTTGTGAAGGTCTAAAACTAAAAGTTCCAAATTGTGATGTGATTAATAATCTATAGGTCATATTTTGGAAATATTTATTAAAATATTTAGATTGAAAACTTACAAGATTGGAGAATAAACACCATCTTCCCAAGTTGGCTTTAGAATACTTATGCTATTATTCACCATGGAGATCAAAAAGGTTCCATTGAATAAATAATTGTCATCAAAACTAGACATATCCATAGTCCCAATAAATTTGTTATCATCAAAATTTCTGCATGGAAGTAATAAGAACAATGTTAGTTTGAATTACATTTCAATCTACAAAAACGATTCAATTTGGAGAAAATTAATTATGGATGCATTTTTTGAATTTCTTTTTCATGACTTTGAAAGAGGGAGTAAAATGCACTATTTGTTGACACCTTTGAACAACTATTGTAAATATTCCTTTTCTACATGCACAAATTTCGCAACTAAACAATTTAATCACATATGCACATATATAGGATTTCAAATCACATGAGCATGGAAAAATTGAATTGGATGCATGTCCTCACATTTCTTGTAAGATTGAGATGGAACAACTTAGTAAAGTAGATGGAAAGGATCCATTGAAATTGTTTCTTGCTAAATTCCTGCAATCAACATTTACCCATTATTAAACTTTAGAATTATCCAAGATTGGAAGATATCTACACGTCTAAAATCAAGATGATGACCACACATTACTACAGAAGTTTAGATCAACAAATTTGTAAAACCACCGTCTTAAAGATTTGGGACAATAATCAATTATGTGTAATATAATACTTTTATTTTTTCTTTATGTGAAATAAAAGTTTAATTGAATTATAAACTTGACTAATTAAGAGAATACATGTTTTAACAATCTTTATGAACCAATTAGACATAATTATCAACACAACTTCATGATGTATTTATGTCAAACAATTTTTGCTTCAATTCCATCATTACATGTAAGGGTAGTGACATAGGTTGTTGATATGACTTGCTATAAGTGTTTTATTCCTTTCAAAGTTGAAATAAATAGTTCCCAATTTATATGAACATTTCTCTTCCAACTTAAAATTTTAACTTAAAACTTATTCCTCTCAATGTCAAAAATAAAATTTCCATGCATTTATTTGAGCATGTAATCCGAACCTTTGTTCAAAGGTACAATTAACCTAAATTCATGGGCGAAATTGACAAAACAATCATTAGTAATCATGTTTGAAATCTGTTTGAAGCATTTTGTTTTGGTTAGGTGGATTCCATTTTACTTTTAAAGGTGTTGGACACCTTCATGCACTTGTATGAATTTGATTTTTTGAGTGCAATAATGAAAATTTTAATACAAAATAGGAGTTCTTGGAAATTTGGATTGATGAATCATTGCAACTTGGGTTTTCAAACATCATTAAATTTAACATGGTCACAAATAACTTTGTTAACAAGATATTTTAACGTTATAAAGTTGATTTATGTGGATTGCATATATGATCACATAAATCCTAGATATATTAGTTGTAAAAAAGTAAATAAAACACTTACAAATTTTTCAAGGAACGTGGACATGGAATGTTCACGGTATTCATGGGTATAAGATTGCCAGAAATATTGTTATTTGATAGGTCTAAAGTAGTAAGAGTGGAAATTTCCCAAATTGAAAGAGGGATTGATCCAGTAAGATGATTGTCATTAAGAGTCCTTGGTAACACCAAACAAGAAAAACCATTATAAACATTTTGTGTTAGATAATAAAACTTGGCACCTTATTGAAACACTTAGATTTGAACAAAATAAAAAATATAATTTAAATTTAATTTATAATAAGACAATTCCAAATATTGTACATTTTATATATCATATATTGCACCTTGTAATGAATATGGGTGAAATCCTTTAATGTGTATTATCTAGAGTGAAAAGGAGGTCTAATCTTTACTACAAATTTTCCCCCCTATATTTTGATAGGTACCATCAAAACTAATGAGTAAAAAAATGTCAAATATTTTATAAGTAGTACCACATTTTAGACCATTACAATTCTACATTCCATCATAATCAATCATAATGTGTCTTTATATGGTAAAAATAACTAAATAAAAAATACATGAAAATATGATGTTGTGTCACGATTTTGGTACACCTTAAAAAATTGAACCCATATTAACTATATTAAACAAACTACATTTAGTAAATTCATAAGTTTATTGTTAAAAAATTGTGCACAATAGTATACACAATGAAATTTGATAAATGAAATTACAATGTTTGTCCTTCACATCAATCCAAAATAAGTTATATGTTTTGATGTTTTGTTGAACTCTATTTTATAATTTAAGAAATGTTTCACATACATTTGAATTTTCCCATCTCAAATTTTTTGTACATATTAATTTGAAAAAATGTATCTTGAAGTGTACTCACATTTCTTGTAAGGTTGAGTTTGAACAATGGAGCAAATGAGAAGGAAATGAACCATTCAAATTGTTGTTATCCAAGTTCCTGTAATGAACATTTACCCACACTCAAACCTTGAAAATAAACCAAGATTGGATGTCATTTGCACATGTAAAAGACTAAGATTGTAATATCAAAAACTAATTGATATTTTTCAAAACTTCACAATGACACAAAATTTTAAAACAAAACAAAATAAATTTGTAATAAAATGTAGATTGATCTTTTCCTTCTCTTTGTCACGTATGATGAATTATACAAATTACAAATCATTACATGATTTTTGTGTAATTTAATCAACAATCTTTAAGATTGTGCAAAAGTGCAAAAGGACACTTACAATATTGTTAAAGATGTTGGGCATGAGGTGTTTGTAATGGGTACAAGGTTGCCAGAAAGATTGTTGTTTGATAAGTCCAAAACATTAAGTCTGGGAATATCCCAAATGGAAGGTGGGATTGATCCACTGAGTTGATTGCTCCTAAGATTCCTATATACAACCCCAACAAGAAACAAGCTCATATAATTATTTTAGATTTAATAAGCTGTAGATTTATTGATTCATAAGTTTGTGCACAAAGACTTGAAAAAGTGGGTTACTAGTTCTTTAAAGATGAACAAATTTAATTAGAATCTTACATCTTATTATTAGTTGCAGCTTGCACTTGACATAAGAGGAAAAACGCTCAATCTAAGTTAATCCTTGTCTAAGAAATTTGAGAAACTTGGATTGAGTTCTATAAATTGGATGAATAAGTTATATAATTATTTGAAGATTTTCATTATGTTTTTCATAGTATGTAGCTAGGTGCTTTACCCCAAAAAAAGTCACTACTTGAAATTTAATAACTGAAATTATTCAATATTTCTACACATATAACTGGAACAAATTTTACAAAAGTAAGGTCATGAAGGTTACATACAAGGTGGTGAGATTTGGAAATTGGGAAAAGTCAGGTAGCAAACCATTCAATTCATTGTTCTCAAGTACACTGCACAACACAGAACAAAATACAAGGTGGAAAAATGAAGTAAAATGTAATCAAGATCGAGGAATAATTTTATACACTTGTGACGATGACTATGAGTATAATTACATTGTATATTATTTGAACCATAAAATTTATAAGTCTTTCTAAATATTTCTATTGAAAGTGGAAGCAAACATTGCATTAGAAAATAAGAAGAGAAATTTCTACTACACAATAAACAAATGCAATAAACATCATGGAGAATGAAAGTTGTGAACACTACTTACAGGCTGGTAAGACTTCTAAGCTTGCCGAAACTAGGAGATATTGGGCCAGTTAAACCGTATCCTGAGAGATTCCTGTTAAGCATCAAAACACAATGGCTCACTTTTAACGTTAGATTATATAATATACAACCTCTTATCATTGAAGAAGCTCATGAAGTCCAATCAATAGGTTCAAGGTAAGGTTATGAATTGTGCCCAAGCCTGAGTTATTGTGGATGAATATGAGCTCTTTTGGAGTTAATACATTTTTATTTCTCATACTTATTCAATGAGCAACCACACCCCATGGTTGATCAAGTTTAGATGACTAAATTTTGGCCAATTATGGATCAAACCAATAATATTGTTTGAAACACCCTTCATTTCCATAATACAAGAACAAAAACTTATGTTGTTACATCTCGTTTACAAGATGACAAAATTCAAGCACCCCACACCTCCTTATTTTGGAAATATCTCGTTCCCATATCATATAAACTTGACATAATGTTTTTTGGTATTTGCATATATTCTACGTTTAGCCTTGGAGGCACCTAATTACAAATCTACAAGATTCATCCAAGGTGCCAGATACAAATGCTGTGAAATTTTTACATTAAGGCAGGTTGGATTAGGGGTTATATTGTCCTGGGCTACCTCCTTGAGCAGTGTTCAAAGGAAAACTAAAGCATTGAGACAAGAGGACCATAGCATCAGTCGCTGTTTGATCTTCTGGCCTTGCCAAAACACCCACTTGTTGTCTCACTAGAATGTTGTGCCCCAAACCCTTACATCATAGATAGGTTCCTTTCAAAATAGGAGTGCAAGTGAGGTGAGATAATCTCCTGTGCCACCCAAATCTAAACAACTGAAGGAAAGCAAGAAAACTTCCGGTATTTCTAAGTTGGTGATTTTCAGTTACTATGAGTTTGGCGAATTACTCACACTGCTATAATTGAAGAACTATTTTGAAGAATGCTGACGTTGCTACATGTGACCCATGGATGTGGATATGGAAGACAAGGATCTCCAGTCCAAACGCCAAGGTTTCCATAACTGGACTTTATTTCCTCAATGGCAAGAGCTGCACACCCCAGGTTAATTGCAGTCACAATCTGAAACACTTCAAGAACATATTAGCTATATTTTTTACATGTAATTTAGTATGCACATAGGATATCTATCTATGAAGCAAGGTAGTTTGTTTTGTTTTGTTTGTCACAGTGACAGCTCCCAAACCACTGCCCTTCATGTTGCATTCTTGGTATCTATGGAAAGCTCTTGATGGGTAAGGGTGCACTAACTTGGTTTGAGATTGTTTGAAGCTATGGTTGTGGAAGCCATTGATTATTGAACTATTTTCTCAATTAAAACTAAATAACATCGGAAATGAAAACTGTATTGAAATTTGGGGGCGTTCTTGGTATTCTAGGAAAGCTCTTGGCAAGTCAGATTTAACAGAGTTTATTTCACAAGTTTCAGAGCCAAGGTGTGGAAGATATTGATTTTTGAGTGGATTTTGTTGCTAGAAATTCAAAAAAATTGGAAAAATTGTGTTTGTGAGGAAAAATTAGTTGAGCCCTCAATGTGTTCACACTTGGGCCAACAGAAAGGCTACACTAGTAAAGATTCAAGCATGCTATCTTCATTTCTATCAGCATTTTTTCTTCCCATTTACTAGGTTGGAACATTAATCTGATTGTCCTCATATCATTGTCAGATAGATGTTGGCAGACAGCAAGGGAGGTAGGCCATAAATGCTAGCTCACTACTGCTATGATGTGGAAGTTGAAACATGAAACTTGAATTTTACTAGGGTTGGTAACTTACTGTCCTGCTCGTTTGTCAATATGGCGAATTGGTTTCCGCTACGTTCGAAAATCTCGAGGGCATTCACCAGGGGACCCAACGCAGTGGAAATAGATTGATTTTGAAACAGGCTGAGGTAGTTGGGCACGTCGCCTATAATCTTTATTTCTTTAAGCCTACCCAAGCCGCCTCCATCGACAAGTGGATTCACGAACCAGGTCTGATTATAACCAGGTACCCCCAGATAGAATTCCCGTGAAGAGTTACCTGCATTTGGATTCAATTCCGCCATGTAGAGTATCATGAACCACTTGTAAGTTTGGCTGTATGGGAAGTCGATTGTCATGGTACCATTGGTTGTGAGTGCAGTGTTCATCACTGCCTCAGGGGGAAATATCGCGTTCACTTTGCCGGTCGCTGCTTCAACTTGAGCGGTACTCTCTACATACCACGCGTTCGACTTTGTGGGAAACCAGTAGTGATCAACAATATCATCAGGATATCTGTATATTATAGCAACAACAGGAAACAAGGTCAAGCCAACATAATGAACTTCTTTATGAGCGAATTATGCGGAGATTCTCTGTAATCTCCTTGGATTAATGGACAAAACAACCCCTCGAAATAGTGGTTTTTGAGATATACATGAAGACAGCCTCTATGGTTTTGGTCCTCTAAATTAATAGCAAGTTTTATGGAATTATCCTTCTAAATGCATTAGCAATTCTTGCCAGTGTCGCTAAGGCCCTCAATTGTGAAGTGCCTGGTGGTGCACACAACTGCACATTAAAACACTGTCCACGAAAAAGAAAGAGAGAAAGAAAGAAAAAAGAGACATGTCCAAATGATCCCCAGTGTCCATCATCATGTATGCAGTAATGGATAGTTTGGATGACAGCAGATTGACCATGGAAAGAGGGAATGGTCACTTGGACAATGGGCATGCATCGAACATGGGTAACATAGACCATTAGTCAGAGTCATGTGCAGGATCTGGAGCAGCAGGTGCCCCGCTAAGGACCCCACAATTGTGACAAGGGCTGGCACTGCGTTTAAGACCTTCCCAAGAAACTTTTTAAAGGATTCCCTTCCTTCCGGACCATCAAGAAGAACTTGATTTTCCCTGATGAAAATATGAAATATGGTTTGTTTGACAATGAAAAAATACATTGATCCCTCTATTTCACAACGGGAAATTAAAATAAAACATTGAAATATTGGTCCCTTGGACAACTTTCCCTATGTTTTGTTAATTCAACTTTAATTCGATCAGAGGTTTCCACTCTTTTCCCTACATGGAAGGCCAAAAAAGTTTCTTGCGCTTTTACTAAGCTCAGTTGAAGGAGCTCGTCACAAATTGGTAAAGTAAATAACATGACAACAACGTCCATTTACTTGTATGGAACGAACATAATTTTGGCTGATCACATACCTGATGATTTCATTTCCACCAAAGTTCCACCTGAATTGTGTCACATAATAATATCCCATATATACAATGTCCTCAAAACCAGATGCCGCGGTAACGTTTCCGGTAATTTTTACTAAAGATATTGCTGAAATAAATGGAACCGAGTTTGTGAGATCTCGTGACAGGCAGAGAAAAGTTTCGTTCCTCTGAGGCACATAAGTGATCTCCTGATACGCTATAAGATATAGTTCGTAGATGATGTAGGAGGCGACTATAGTCCCGTCTACTCCCATCTGAAAACTGGGAGCCGTGTTTTGATTGTCATAGTTGCCATAGAAGAAAGTACCCCTGATCTGGTAGGTCTCATTTGGCGTCACTGGAAACCTGTAACAGTTCTTGGCGCGAGAATCAGGAAAGTATCTAAGGGTTCTCAATTCGGAAAAGCGAGGATAATAATGGTGGGAGGCATTGGCGACGTTTGCGGTGACACCAGAGTTTTTGTCAATGAACTGATCGTCAGGCATCCATGTTATTCCGGTAACCTTATCCACATAACTGGCTGTTGAACCACAGTTCACGAAGAACGATCCTGTCGACACAGAAAAAGTTTGGACTCTTTGGATGGAACTAGCTTGTGAAACGCCACTGCAAGGAGATTACAAAGAAACTCTGGACATAATTCACTTTTATATTGGACAGAGCCTTTTGACAACCGATCCGTGAAGAAATGAGCTAGGAACATAAACTAGATCTCGACACTTAGTTTACTAACTGGTACTTGCTAAGATTAGCAGTAGATTGGTACAAACCTGGTGGATTTTCGGCCAACGCTCCGGCAACGGAAACGTTGCACAACACTCCCAGTACTGCAGTCAGCAACCATGCGGTCGATACTCCCGTACATTTGTCCATGACTGAAGGAAGGAAGAGATCGCTTGCAAAGACGCTTGCTAGACGCAAGGATATGTGAACTCAGCTTTTGTCACTCACACACAGTTCAGGCCTGCACCTCAATGACCCAACATTTTGCTGCAGTAAGGGATTTCATACTACCAAGTTCCAACTTCGCTTTAAGAACGCATTTACTTAACTAAGAAACATAGCAAGGACGTTGCACCAATGCACTTTTTCAAACCGTCTCGGAAAATGAACTTGTACATAATCTCACAAACAAGCTTTTGAGCTACTTGAGGAGAAGAAAACTTCCACTTCACTTTAAAAGTAGAAGGCCAAAACCCTGGGACTGAACCTTCAGAGAGAAGGGAGCTCCGACAGGCTATTTGTAGACTGATCAAAGATCGTTTGTAGGAAGAACTTTCAAGCTAGTGCTCACAGTACCCATCAATTTAGAAATAACGTCAGGTCATGAAGCACAACATGCCAGACTAAGTTCTAGCCGCGTTTACTGAACGAGACTCCTGATATTACCTTCCATTCTGTTGCAATCCTCAACTGCTCGTTAACAACAGAAGCAAGAAGACAGATCCCCCTGAAAATGCAAATATCCCCTCCCGCAGTCACTGCAGCAACAAATATGTTAATGCTCCCAGAAAGCAACGACAACCCAAAACGAGACCCGCAGAAGCACCAGTGAGAGGTGGTATTCACTTGATAATTAGCAGTGTAGAAACCAACAGGAGCTTCGAGCTACAAATATTATCTTTCAGTTCTGAATCTCTGATGGGTCTAAATCGTGTGATCCTCCTGGCACTTGCAGCTCACTTGCCCACTTGAACATTTGGCGACCAAAATAGGAAGATTCAGCAGCGACACAAACAAACAGGGAATAAAACCCGGCAACGAAAAGATCCCCAGAAATTGAGGCACAACAATCGGAGCAAGACGACAAGTCCCTAAACCTCTCCAAACTTTTCAACCACGGTGGCAACGTAACTGCTACGCTGGTACCATGGTACAAACGCAAAGACCTGACTGAAATTTGCTAGTGTGTTCGACGAATTTCTCATCCACCCAGGGGAGGAACAATTCATTTTGCAGGAGGGTTTTTCCACGTTGTAAAGTTTCTATGGCAGTCTTTACGCCAGGTAAAGCACTCAGGCAAGGGCATTACCAAAATGGGGCTCACTGTTGCCTATCCCCTAGTGTGGGCAGTTATTTCGGTGAGGATCTTGCCCTTCTGCTTTACAATTACACATAAAACCCCAGTATTTTTTATGTTGCTTTTAACCGTTGTTAATATTATATTCTAAGATTAAATCAAAGGTCTCTGAGTCCAAAACTTAACATTTGCTGGGTGAAGTATGGCCACTAATAGGCCTCGCCTCACTGAGGTGAAGGTATCGGTGTAAGTGCGGGTTCATGCAGAGTCTACTGTAGTTGGGAACCCGGGTGATACGTGTGTGGCCTTCCAAGTGAAGCCGCACCTTTAGAGGTTGTAATATCATGGTTAAAACTGAAATCTAAAAACCCAACAGATTTTGAGTTGCTTCTAAACATTACAGTTACCCTAGTACATTCATCATTCCGGCGTCTTCACAGACACACACGTATATACACACTTCGGCAGTTAAATTAGGAATTCCCTGAAATTCCTAATGTTGAGGCAGGGTAAAAAATGTCTAAACTAAAATTTCTAGAACTTTCGACAATGTGAGCAGTTGATTCTGAGAAAAATCGACATTTAGATAAAATAATTTAGAAAAAGAATTTTCCTTTCTCTCCTTCTTTCTTCTAGCTTCTTTTTCTCCTTTCTTCTTTTTATTTTTTCCTGTGTTCATTTTTTCTTTCCTTCCTTCTTTCTTTTTCCTTTCAAATATTCCATCAGATTCACGTTTAGGGATGAGGAATGATGGGGAAACGACTTGCACATAGTTTTCTGATTGGTAACATACTGGGCAGTGGGTGTGCATGAATTTGTTTTAAATGAAGAGAATCTCTGAGAGGCAACAGACTAGAAGGTTTCCAGTTTCTTGTTGTCAACTTTAAGAATAAAAGTAGCAAATTGCTTGCTACATAATTTCAACACAATTGTAAGCTTTTTCAACAACGCGTTGCAACTGAACACAAATTTTCAACGCACGTAGAGCTCCAATGGAGTACTACTGTCCCTACAGCAACAAACAAGGCCCATATGGCTTTTCCTACATCATGGTGTGTTGTTCCATGAAATCTTATACAAATCTAAATACAAGGCCATTGATGCCCTAGGGATAGAACTGCCATTTCTAGCACTAGCGGTAGAAACGACAAAACCACTTGAGTTGCTGCTTTTTGTTTCTGGGCAACAAAAGTCCTGCTAGTGACGCAGACATCTTTTCACGTTTACAAATTGAGAGCTGTGCCCACTATCAGGCAAACATTTGAGAAATAAGTGAAATGAGTCTCATTACAATTGGTCGGCAGTCTCACCCAGTTGTTCACTTGAAATGTTGGGTCCCCCCAGTCCTTTTTGCGGCTGAAAAATCGCCAAAATGCCACAGAAAAAAAAAATGGAAAAAAAATTCCCTTCTCATTAAAGACACCAAATTTTTTTTTGTCTTCGGAGGAGAGTGCCGCCGCAGTTTGTCTCCTGGCTACCGTTTTAATGGTCCTCTACAAAAGTGTCGCCGTTAAAGTGAAGTCTGTTTGTCGATGCTGGCCGATGTGGCTGCATTACAAAATTGAAAACAAGAAGACTGGTCCTAGAAGGTTGCCCTGGAGCAGCAGCGTTTCTTTTGCTGGCGAATTTTCCCCAAACCCCTACCGGAAAAATATGATTTCGACTTGTAGGAAGGATTTTCCATGAAAAAAATGACCCAAATTCGCCAGATTTCGAAAACAAAATCTATCAATTGCCAGATTTGGAAAACAAAATCTATCAATTGCCAGATTATTATTATTAGTTCCACTAAGTAACCAAAAATGGGAAGATTTTTTTTTTCCTGCTTCCATATTAGTAAATGTGGCCAACTTTGGCAAAATCACTTTCCTGATGATAGCCACCTCAGCTAATCTTTTCTAATTCTAATTTAGACTCATGTTTTGCTTTGAAACCCATATCCAAAACTTGTTTCTGGTCCCCACATTATGTTTCTTGTGTTTAGGGTTTGCTAACCTTGCTTTGCTTATCAAGATCCAATGCTTCCTCAATGTTCTATCCAATATCCTTGCTTGGAGACAACCTAGGATTTCAGTTTTGTTTTTTCTTATTTTATATAAACTAAGTACATTTGTGTTTTCATTTTTGCTATACTATAGCAACCCAAAGTTGAGGGTTCAACTTTTTGGACCTTGTTTTGAGGGAGAAAAAAATTGTAGTAGAACTTACTATTGCTCAAATTCCATTGTGCTTAGGAATCTAAGAGACCTAGGGTTTACTACTGACTTTACTTTCTTGCTAAAAATGCAACAAGAATATTTAGATATGGAATTTAGTGTCTTCTACACTAGAATGTTAATTTTGCTTAGTCTTCTTCAATAAAGCTTCCAAGTATCTATCTTGTATCAAATTTTCATTCTTGGGTATATAATTTCTTTTATGTAATGTCAAACCAAGATTATTCCGAGGTGGTTGTGGATGATGTAGGAATCCTAGAGATCTTGTAGGACGAACCTTTTGTTGCTTTGAAAAAAAGGGACTTAATTGAAGCTTTGAAGGAGGCCATGCAATCACCTCCTCCCGAACCATCCCAAAAGGATCATATCACATGGTTGCCTTATGTTACATTTGGGCACGATCTTTATAAGCAGAATAAAATTGCAGTCATTCCATGGGATTGACTTCAAGATTTTGTGCAAGGGGAATAGAACAATCTAGAATCCCCTTGCAAATTTACAAGGACAAAGGAAAACAAGCTTTGCAATCTCCCAAACACATTGACACACCCAATAGCCAACTCTGTGTCACTTGTTATTAGGTGAGGAAACAAACAACAAAACATTTTATCTATGTTTATCTTTGTTTCACACTTCTATTTTGGGTTAAATTTCCAATGTGTATTGTTTTGGTTCTTCATTTTTGACATAATTAACCATATTGCAATCTTGGCAACGTTGGTTGTCACATATACTATACTCTTTCCAATCTCCCTTTTGTTTTTGAATTATATGTTGATTCTAAAATCTTGTGAAAGTTTACTACTAAGCAACCTTTCATGATATATAAGTTGAATTGACGTATTAATTGTCCTAGTAAACATGACCATTTACATCTCAGTTTAACAAATAATTGAATATTATGCGGATGATTTTGTCATTCAAGGCTTGTTATGAATTTGGAACTTAGTGTTTGTGTCATTGTGTTATAGGATCTCTTGTAACTTTGGATCTGAAAATTACACCAATGTACTCCCAGAGGACATGTAAAAACTATTATTATCTACAACAAAAACAAAAGCATCACCAAGTGAATGGAACAACCAACAAGAAGGGGAAAAAGGCTTTGTTGAATTTCCGAAATCCAACCATCAAGCACAACAAAAGACTTGTATTTCAAAAATAATCTTTAGTTAGTCCACTAAGCATGGTTGTCAAAGAGCTTTCATTGCAAAACAACCATATTTGGACCAAAGCCTTTGTCAATTGATATACTTGAGTGCAAAACATAAAAACAAGGGTGAAATATGCCATGGGAAAGATGTTGATGGATATCAACATGTTCTTGGTTCCTAATTGTCAAATGGTATGAAGGCTCACCTAATGGGGTTGTTAAAGCAAGGCCTATCTCCAGCTCAAGTAATGATTCATCATAAAGTGCATGTTAAAGAGATGGCATTGAAATGAACCTATGACCCAATACACCTTTGTTCTCCCATCTAATGTGAGAGACTTGGCAAAAAAGTGAGCTAATGAACTATGGCAAAAACATTGCTAGGACCCCCATCAATGTTAGAATGTGGGTTGTAGAAAATCCAGGTTCGGTTTTCTATGATGTTCAACATGTCCCTATGGGCCTCAATTCACAAACCTAAGATGACATTCCATTCACATTGGGCATCCAAACTCCATGGCAATTGGAAATTATGCAAAAATTTGGGCATGGTAATGTAACATCTTTTGATGAAACATTTGGCACTAATCAAAACAAGGTACGCCTTTTTTGCTATTATATGAAATCCCACATAATTAATAGGTTCCACAACATTGTCACTAATGTCGGTGTTATGTTCTTTGTAATCAACCTTGTACACCCTAATGGTGTTTAATGAATTGTAAAATGGGATACCAATTGCATTCATTATCATTGGCAAAAGTCGAGAAAATGACCTTGACCCAGCTCTCCGAACACTATCAAAATGTATGCCAAGCAATTGGATGCCTAATGTTATCCTTGTTGACAATGCTCGAGTTGAAATCAATGTGTTGAGGTTTGATTTCCCTAAATCTACATACAATTCCATGTTTATTACTTGTGTATTGTAGTGCATACTTTGTTGCAGATCCAAATAGTCTTGCAAATCATTCTTTGTTGCACATCAAATTTTGGCACAAACTATGTTTGTTCTACAAGGCATTAATTTTCGTCAAAGCATGTTCTATTTCATGCTTGCTCGATGTCCACAGAACTTCGTAGACTATTGGAAAAACTAATTTCTAGAGATGATGTTTTTTCATGCATCAATGTTTGACCAAGGGCCAAAGTTTTTTTAATGTTTGTGGCATGTGCACAAAGCATGAACAAAATATGCTATAAAAAAATTCCAATAGTAGAAGACCGAACAAAAGTATTATTTGCTTTGAACTAAATAATGTATTCAAGAGCTTGTCCACTAAATCATGATCTTATTTTGTAGGTGCAACTACAAATAGACATCATGGCAACCAAATACCCCAATGCATCTCAATTCATTGAATATCTTAAAGACCATTGGACGCATAAGGCGACAATGTGGTGCGTTGGCAATCACAACATTCCACATACAAGGCAAGACACCAATGTAGCTCTCGAATCATTCCATAGCAACATGAAACGAATCCTCTTGTCATCTAGAGAACGATGTACTAAACATAAATTGGATTGGTTAATTTGTCATCTTGTTGGAAATGTTTTTACTCACCACTAGTATGATGTGCAATGCAAGCTTTTTGGATATGTGGGAAACAAAAAACAAGAAGGCTTCATTGCCTTACTAGTGTTAAAGGTGCAAGATATTCCAAATTCCAATGTCTTGTTATGTCTTGATGGGGAGGACATTGCATATGTTGCATCCATCAACCACACACCCAAAGTATGGACCATTCACACTCCATCAACTGAATGGCCACAATGTAATTGCCCACTTGTAGAATAAGGGATTGGTTGGCTCAAATAAGTGCTTATCTTGCGAAGATATGTCATTCAAATCTGGGATTGGTTTGATAGGGCTATGTGAAAACTACTATGGAAGCCACAACCCAAAAAATAAGGACGATGCCCTCTTGAAACCAGCATAGGCTGTTGATAAAGAATTTGATAAGATAGGTGTTATAGGACTTGGATTATTGGCATATGATTGTAAGTCAACATGATCATTAGGTTTACGATCTCACTTGGGCTATTACTAAAGGCTGCCCTAACAAATAAATCCAACCCATAAACTAGTGCAATTTTGTTTTTGCGGGTGGGAGGACTAGTTAGAGTAGATGGGTTGCTACATAACAACTTTGCATATTGAAATTCTATTGATGTTTTGGTACCATCTACATAAGGTGGAACAAGTTTGAAAGGTCAAAGATGAAATTGTAAAAACTAAGGAACCTACATGCTTAAATCCAAACTCAAAGTACATAATGTTTTGGCATTTCAAAACATTAAAAAAAATGACAAGAATTTGGATGCACCTATAGTTGTGTCTATCTATTAAGACACTAGTAATGGGGACCTTTGGAGTTGGCTCAAGGGCTTCCTTTACTCAACCAAGCTTCATAAACAATCCTTGAACCTAACAATCCATAACATCTACCAAAACAGTTATACATTTGTTTTGCTTATCAAACAAGGTGCTGTCATCTTGAAGGTTTAAAATTCCTGGAAAAATCTAACCAACATTGATGTCCTCCCTCACAAGCAAAGCTTCATTGACCACCTATTCATAAAAGTTTAGTTCAAAGGTAGAGCATTTGCAAACTAAGCCAAACATTAGTTCAGGGTGGAACATTTCCACACAATGACATACATATGTTGGATTCAACATATCAAAAATAGATTTGGTAATTATATTGGAAGTAATGTTCTGTGTGAAATTTTTATTAAAACAATCGTCTACAAGAAAAACAAGTGGAAAGGTAGTGAAGTAAGTACTTGGTCCAAGACAAAACAAGTCTAAAATTGCTTTATGAGCAAATTTGGACATGAATCCTTGGATCTTTTCAACAACTGGATTCTACAATTGCAAATTGAATCCAAGTAGCCTTAATAAATCTTGCCAACATTGAATAATATCTTCATGACACTGGTGCAATTTGGGAAAGCATAAAAAACCGAAGTCAAGAACATTTCAAATTACCATGGTTAGCTTAACATAATGTCCTTATTCACAATAGTAATGTAAGATGTTGTGTAAGGTTAATCCTTTGTTTGCATGAACAAGTGGATGTAATCTCCCAAATGTAGATCTACAAAAAAATATGAATGGTTTGACTATGTGCGGGCACTCTGTATCCAATGTTAACTCTTGTGATTCCTTTTCCACTTCAGTGATGATGTTCTACAGTTCTGCTTTTGTGTGTTCCCATGGGCATTGAGTAGTAGAGTCCAAAGGAAACGTTTTAACAGGTGGTACAAAGGTGACTAACCCCACTTTGACCTCTCTTTATTAACTCAATTTTTTTCAACTCATGTAAAACAAATTTTTTTTTTTTTTTCTTCAAAGATTTTGCGACATTCACTTTATTCGCATCATATTCCTTTTTTGTTGCAAATATTGTAAAAACTTTCAAAGGCATTTCAATTCAATGAACCTTTGCATGATGTTCTCTCTACCCCCTCCAAATGTCTATGCATTCAAAGACTATTTGATAACATATGAAATTTGGGTTGTCCTTTCAATCCCTCCACCAACCTATGGGATCGGCAACAAGTAAGAAATAAACAAAACTAGGACAAATGATAAACCAAGAAAAGGTACAAGAGTTGTAGAGTACTAATTCGTGGATAAAGATACCACTGACCAAATGCTAAAATAAGCAGGTTGTTTATAGTTTCATTAGAAGCACCATAGTGTCTTTTGGTTTTTCCAATAGTTTTTTGTCAATGACAATATATGTCTTCAACAACAAAACATAAAGCCTAATGATCTTGATTTCCAAAAGAGGAGGAGGTAGCTCACAAGTACTCTCCACAATGAAAGTTTCAACAATTGACTTCACCTTCGTTTCAATTTGTGATCTGTTGAAAGGTGGTACACCTTTTTGTGATAAAGTTGCAACAAAAAACAAAAAAAAATTTGCATCTAATTTTTTCTTCTTGCTAGGGCCTTTTCCATTATCCAATGTACCCTTTTGTAAAGGTGGTTTTTTGAAAACCACAAAGTTTGCGGCCAAACCTACAAATTGCAAAATTGACAACAAATTTTTAAAGGTGACCTCCCACATTACATAACCAAAATTTAAAAAATGAAAATACACAACCAAATTACTTGTTTTTGCAATTTTAACAAATGAAAAATCTTCATCATTGTTCAATTGATAAATCTCCTTCTCTTTAGGAAATATGGGCCTTGCAAGGGGCATCCCCATGGGTTGTTTATGGTTCTTTGGTGGTGTTGTCCTTTTGGGGGAATGTTCTACTGCATTTTCATTTGGACACTTCAAGTGATTTGGTAGAATTTTCCCATGTTTTTCCCTAAACCTAGTAAGTTCGTTACCTTCAGACTTTGTGATGGTGGGTTACATTTTCAACAATTCCTTTCCAATGTAATTAAGGCACAAGTTCATCATCTTGTGGTAAAATAATGTGTTCTTGTCTTTGAATATAGTTTTACAAAACTTGCATTAAAATGAAGGCTTGTTGCCAAATGTTGGTCTATCTAGCCGCTTCACATCAAAGTGTGTTTCTAATGCCAACATTTCATACTCTTCCTCTAGGTACAATGCAAGATAGTGGTGTCTACTTTGTTACATTGTAGATTTGTAAATTCTATTTTTGCTTTCCAGATCATCAAAAATCTACAAATAACAAATAAGTTGCTTCCCAAACCTTAAATTGAAACAACCATATTTACAAATGTTGTGAAGCTACAACAATAGATGGATACAACTACTAGAATTTTAGATATTAATCAAGTTAGAACTTTGCATCATAACACAACAGCATCACAAAAACCAAGCACCATTACATTTTCCAAACCTCTTATTACATTAATTGTTTTATGTATGTTTTTTATTTTTGTATTCTCTTTTTGCTTTACAATTCTTTAGACCTAAACCCAAAACACAATTGACATTACATAAAAACAATAATAGTAAACATGAAAATCAACCAAGGCAAATTTTTAACCCTAAATAATTATTTCTTTGCTCACCAACATAATCATGGACAATAAAAAAAAAGGAAGACTTACCCCTTTTACCCATTATGTTGTTGTTGTTTTAACATTTTCAATGTATTTTTGTTGACTACACAATTGAATCATGTATGGGTCTTCATGTGCAATTATGGGCAACATTTCTTGTAACAAATGTCTTCACTCCCCCTCCTATTCTACATTCATCACGGCATTGATTTGCATTGTTTGGCACTTTAATTTTATTACATCGAACCAAAAGAGGTTCGCAACAAAAGTACTACTAGGCTACGCCTTTGCTAGGTATGTCATAATGGCATTGGGTGTTAGACTCATTTGTTCAATTGGAGTTGAAGACATCCTTGTTGTGTTATCTTGCATAGGTGCTAGATCCATTATTACATAAGAACATTAATCATAAACTTCAATAATGCAAAGAAAACTAAAGAAGGTCGCTTCACCAATTAATGCTACACAACTTCCTTGGGAGCAAAACCTCAACTTACTTAATGTGAAAACAATCAATGATAGTATAGAAGAACATGAAAATTGCAATCCTCAAACCCTAAACCTACTTCCTTTGTATTGTAATGCTTGCAAAAACAAACAATGTCCTCAAAACTCCCATCTACCTATTTTTGGAAAATATTTGAAAGGAGTATCTTTGCATTTCCCTCTTCATTTACAATTTTACTATTCATGCTCATAACAACACAAGTAATTTCTCATTAAGCAGAACATGAAAGGTCTCTATGGACTACAAAACAAAGAAACTTTTTGTCGACTACAGAACACATAAAATCTCAGTTGACAATAGAACATTGACAATGACTGAAATATTCTACGGACAGATGAGAAAGGCCCGCATGTATGACATGGAAGGCCCAATGGTGGGGCCTCCCCACCCCACATAGGCATTGATAACATGCCAAGTTCCCAATGGTCTCATAACATGACATCAAGTGTGTTCGAAAAATAACTTTTTAAGGGAAGTATGTGAAAACAATCTTTTTTTTAAAAAACAAGTATAATTGCATGGGAGTCCCAGTAGCTTTTAACTAAATTTGGAACACCATTATACAATGGACGTTGCAATTTGGAGTCACCATTGTTGCCAACACATGTAGTTTTAAATTTCAAGATCCCTATTACATAATGAATGTTCTTTCAAAGAAAGGTTAATTGCATTAGTAAAAGTATTTGGAAGACTATTGAATGCATAGGTTCTTCGTTGGAGGCTAAAAAATGATGATTTCGATAATGATTTCTTCTACATGCCTCCTAGTAGTCTTTGAGAACTAATATTTACAAAATTGCAAAATTACATGGATGTCAATAATGGCAAGAGGCATTCATGTATTCCCTTGGATTATCATTTGAAAATTTGTGACCAAGTTTTTTATCTTGAACCATCATGCCCGTGTCATCCACCATGGTTCACATTGAAATAGGTAGAAAAAAGCAATGATAAATCATTGCACACCAATATGCAAAAGGCCGATGGACATTTGTGGCAAGCAATGTAGCCCAACACATTTGTTGGTGCATCATCTTCCACGCAGGTATTAAGGTTTCCCTTCAAAGGATTTTTTGAGTTCTTTGTTGTAGAAGTTCAATAATAAAGGTTAACAAAATCTTTTATAAGCTTACTGCAAGTGAATAATTGATGCTTTTAATAGTCATTGAGGTTCATGTGGTTGTGTTTCAAACCTATTTTGTTAAATGATGCACACACATGTATTGGGTTTGAGCCATTGGGGGAGTGGACTATGGTTATGAAACCAAACTATGAATTTGATTGCCTTTGCAAATTGGCATTCTAGGATCTTTCAATGGTAACACTTAGTATGATTTTGTGAAGAATCACGTTTCTAATTATGTGAAGAATTGGGTTTCCAAGAAGGTATGGAACAATCCTGCATACTCTTGGATGTGTAATTGTTGTTTACAAAATTAGGCACACGAGTTTAGTCTTACATGATTGGGCAATTTTTTTGTATTTTTTTTAGAACATCTACAATTAAGTGCAGCCAAATTGATGCATTTTGGTAAGGGTTGTAGGCCACTCAATGCATTGATTTCTAACCATAAGAATTATGAAATTTGTCCCAAATGCAACAGACGACCATCCAAAAAGGAATCAAAATGAAATTTACATTCACAATGTCCTTTTCAGGGTCACTTTGAGGATCAAGTATGTACACAAGATGCTACACATAGTAATGACAAAAGAAATGGGTTAATACACACAAACATGTTTGAAAGAATACATTACATATTATTGGTTGTGAAATAAAGGCTTAAGCATATAAGGATTTATAATCTAGGTTTTTCTACATATATGGCAAAGGTAAGCAAAGGGCTTTTGCTAATATCTTAAGGAAATTTGGAACCAAATGAAAATTTTGCAATTAAACCTTGTAATCCAACAAAATGTTTTGGGATACTAATTGATTTAAAGGGAGTCACAAAATTGTATACTAAAGTGGAATTTTCATGTGTACAAATGAGGTAGGACCATGTTTTGTGATTGTGTACCCTTTGCCTTGCATTAACTTTAATTGATTTTATCATGTTTTACACCAAAAACCTCTTACATGGTAAATGCACACTATGTTCACCCAAAAAGGGCAGATGAAAGTCCATATTTATAGTTCAAATCCAATGATTTTTCAAAAGATAAAATAAAATGATGTTGAAGTTCACACATTTTTCCATTTCCAAGTTCATACCACCATAATTTTATTTTTTATTAAACCTCTGAAAATATGGGCCTTGGAAAAATCAATTTAGATATCGAAATGGACTTTACGAATGTGACATTTTCATTTTAAATCTTAAAAGTTTTGAGAGAGTTTTTCTTACTTAATTTTTTCATCTTAAATGTTATGGTACTTCAACGTGTGGTGGTAAAAAATTAAAAGCTTAGTTTCTAACTCCACTAGAAGAAAAAGGTCCATAATGATAATTTTTATGGGTAGTTTAGACTGTGACATTGGATGTACCGTCCTTTGTAAAGTCCACTTTGAATTGAACATTTATCCTTTTAGTAACTTATTATTTATTTTGAAAGATTAGAATGTAGACTTTAGTTTTTCATCTTGCTTTTGCCAAGTTTCTCAAATAAATTTTAATACAATGCAACAATACTTGACTCACTCAGATAAAACTACCATTGTGATTTCCAAAATTGTCTACTATAATGTGCTTTTACTATACACAAATGTACTAAGAAGAACTTGTATCATGGCAATTACATGAACTAAAAAGGTTCGTAGCATGTAAAATTTACAAAGATAGTTGTAACATGCCCACAATTTTCATTATGATATTGGGAGCAGTTGGAACATTTTTCTTGATTATGTTCATATTACTTCAAGTTGGTTGTCATGCATCATCCATACTTTCACATCAACTTTAACAAAAAAATATCAATGCCCACAAAAAAAAAATTTGTACTAGTTCACTTGTTCTCCATTTTGTGGCCAACTCCTATAAATGAATAGTTTTATTGGCTCTATTTCCATGGGTTGCAAATTTTATCTTTCACCTATATCAAGTTGCAGCCTTTGCCACAACTTCTATACATGGAGCTTGGAAGTGAACACCATCTTTGCCAATTTTTAGCTCCATGTTACACAATCATCTGTTACAAAGCTTTTATGACTAAGATTGGTGGTATTTGTACATCGCTAATGAAAATATGAGATATGTCAATTGAACAAATTGTATGTTAATTGCCCAAATTATATGTTAATTAAATAGATTCATTTATATATTAATATGTTATCATGAAATTTAAAAAGTACTTAAGTTACCAAACAATTACACCAAGCCCACAAAACTATCCCAGAAGATTACAAAACCAAGGTTTCAATATTAGGCGAAGAAGAACCTTAAATCCTAAACCCTAATTTTATCTAATATGGATTTTTTGTTTGGACATCTAAATGTTTTTTTGTAATGTCAATTTGTATGGCATTCACTACGATGATGTCGAAAAAGGAAGGAATATAATTAAGTGAAGCAAATACATGTCTATGGTTTTTAATCAAATGAAACAAATGCATATTTGACACTATTGGTGCAAATTGGCTATCCATGTCTATAAGATGAAGAACTAAAAACCATGATGAAAAGCTTGGGGCCCAATATATTCCTAGTAAATATGCACATTGAGATATATTATTCTTTTAATGCAAAGTTTAGCATCCACTATGATCCATCCAGTGCATAATAATATAACAAAAACCATAAACCCAAAAACCAAAAGTCCTTCTTAAATAGGTCTTACGTTGTAATAGTTACATTTTAAATATTTGTAACATGTGGTAACTTGTGTAGAGTACCATTGACAAATGTTACAAAAATGGACAAATACAATGCATGAAGTTTGGCAAAAATGGAAACCAAACATAAATGAGTGCATATAATGTTTTTATACTAACTCATGAATATTGATTTTGTACCTACTCTCACATTATGGTTTGAAGTTCAGAGACCTATTGCAAACAAATCAATAAACATTGCAAAGATTTGATCATGTAAAGTTGTTTATAAAACAATTCATAACATTACATCTAGTTTCCTTCCAATCTCTTGCAATATAATAACATGCACATGATGTTAATACTTGGAAAAATGTGTTTAAGGTTTAGATGTATGTTCATATGGTGGTGTGTATGTTGCAATTAGCTGATGGCTGGCACCATAGTTATGACATTCTTGGTGCGGGAATGTTATGGAAGCCCAAAGAAGCACGAATTTTAACGAATTTTATAGATCAACCAGTGAACATTTGGTAAACATTTGCGCCGAAGAATGTTTTGACAAGGTGCTTTACCACGTAAATTTGCGAATTTTAAAGTGCAAAATGAAGAATGTCATTACTATGGCTGGCACTTCCTCCCCCATTTCCTCCTCCATTGTCAGTAGCAGTAACAAGGGTGATTATAAAAGGTTCTTTTACATCCCTTGCAACAAAAGTAAGAATCCTCAAATGTTAATTGATCCAATTAAAGATGTAAACCCTGATTCCTTATAATAAAATCTATTTGAGAAACATTTAGGTTTAAACAAATTGGGTAACTAAATACCTTTGTCCACATTGGATGCAATGTCAATGACAGTGACGTCTTCAATCTACAAATCTGTATGTTGTTGAGATTCATTCGTTGATTGTATAGGTAAAATGTCTAAGAAGTTAGTTCCATCAATAATTAATACTAGGTTATAAATGGTCGCCATAGCTTCCACAACTATAACCAATTTAGAAACTTGATTATTGCATTTGCTAAACTCAATGTTGGGCACAATAATGATTCCATCAACAAGAGCAAAAATGTTGTTGGTAGGTTCAACAACTTTTAACAAATCCTTTGATGGTGTTAGCAGTGAATCAAACCCATTGGTTGACATGTGCTAATGTTGCATTCTATTGTGTAATTATAGTCTACAATAATCTTCATTAGCTACAATCAATCCTAATGTAGATGCAAAACCCAGATATTGGTTGTTGATGATGAAGGTTACAAATCCATATGCAAATGACATTGGTTATTTGTGCAAACATGCCCAATAGACATCTAAATTATATTTTTAAACATAAATCAACTTCTCTCTAAACATAACAACTTTTCTCCAAACATAAAAATTTATTTTTAAACATACCAAAAACATTTGACTAACATACATTTTTCAATATACTAAATTATAACTTCTTTTCAGACACTACACTAAAATGTGTCCTATTTCATTCTAGGTTTCAACGGATTTTGAAATTGGAAGGTTGACCAGTTTCAAAATGGTAAAAATGTCCGAATTCAACATTGACTAGTACAAATATTACAAAACTTTTCATCGTATTATTTTAAGCAATTCCTCTGCATTAGAAAATATGTATTAATTTATTCTATACTTGAGGAAGGAACTGAACATGTGCAACAAATTAAATGGAGTCTACAATCCAAATAGTATTGGAGCTTGACCATACCCACTACTCTAGGACTACTCTAGTATGTAGCCTGTTTTGACAGTGTCTCTAATATATTTTTGGATTTACATTTTCTACTAATAACATTGTTAATATAATTAATAATTAATTTTTATACTAGAGAATGAAATGCTTGTGCTTGATTTTTTATTTTTGTATACATGTTTTTTTTTTCAGAATTTTCAACAATTTCAAAAGTAATTAGTTATTGCCTAACCAAGCTATGTATTATGATGGGTCAGTGTTTTTTTTTAAGAATTTTTGTTTCTAGCCAAAGTGGCGAACATCCATCCACAGGAATGAAGATGTAGGAAAAGTGACAGATTGTCTCTGGTAAGATTTAGCCAAATCTGGCTATAAACCAATTATGAAATAAAAATCCTTAATCATCTTTCTAGATGTTGGCTACACACTGAAAACCAAGTATAGAAATCTGGCGATTTTTACTAAATTTTTTTTCCTCACTTCTGGCGATTGGAAAACTCCAAAACCAATCACTTGATTTTGGAATTTAGAATTTAGAATTTCACTTTTTGGCGAAATTTCGCCAAATTAAAAAAAAACTCTGGTCGAAATCTGCCTAGGGATGCTCGCCACCCTGCGGAAATTGCAGACCAAAAAAACACCGCTGCAGCCTGCCCAATGGCTAATAACGCCAAAGAGGGTACCAAACTAGGCACTGTTAGTGGGCACCTGGAGATCAGTTTTGTGCTCTCCAGAAGGATTTGCAAAGGGGATTTTGGTCCAGTGCCCAAAACTGGAAGTGAAGGGCCCACGTGACCTAGCACCCACCAGATGAAAAATGTCAGTTTGGGTTTCATCCAATTGAAACCCAAAACCAACCCAGCCTCCCCTCCTCTGGGTTTACTAACCAGGCCCCAATTACCCCACCTTTCCCCTTTCTATCTAGACACCTACTCAACTCCATTTTTAAACTCCTCTCCCTCTTTTGTCCATCCCCATTGTTGGGTTCCTCTTTTTTCTCCCAATGCTTGTTGTGAGAAATTTGAAGAGCACAAGGCTTTGTCATCTTCATCTTGATAGTCTTCCCTTTTTTCTCCCTATGTGGATTGTGAGAGGTTTTAAGAGTGCAAGGATATTGTCATCTTCATTTTGATAGTCTTCTTGTTGATAATTGTCTTTTTGTGAGTTTTTTAATAAGCTTATAGCATTCAAAAAAAATGTTTTTTCAAATTTTATAGTAGCTTGTATCAATGAGAGCTTTGAGCGTAAGCATCTTCAAAACAAAAATGGAAATGAAGGTTTTGTTTGTAACTCTGCAAAGAATCAAGGATCTTTTTTAGCTTGTAATGTTTTGTGGAAGAAGGTTGACACAAGTTGATTTTCTTTTTGTAGCTTGTGAGGAGCAAAGTTTTATTTGGTAGACTTTAGAGGAGCAAGATTTTTTTAATCTTTAATTGGAGTTTATATTAAAGGTGAAAAGATTGCAACAAAATGTTGTTGAGGAATTTGAAAATGAGGAACCAATGTTTGTTTTTGTTTTTTTGTGTGCATTTTCTTGAAAAACCTTGCCCTTGAAGTTTGTATCACAACATTGTTACATATTTTTGTTCTTTTTGTTTGACCTTGTTTTATAAATTGTTTATGTTCAAAACATACCATGTAAAATGGTTTCTTGTGTTTTTTCTTAAAAAGCCTTGTGCTCAAAACTTGTGGTGCAACATTGTTGCCTTGTTTACATAATTCATTAAAAAGCTTGCTTAATTTTGTTTATGTTTTTGGGTTGGAAAATTGCACTATGCAATGTGGTTGAACTTGTAATATTTTCATGTGAATCATAAAATTTGCATCTTTTGGGTCAAACTTGCAATGCCCTACATTTGGGTCATAAAATTAGGCCAACCTTATAATATATGCATTCACAATGGAAAAGAAAGAGAAAAAATGGAAAAGAAAAAAAGAAGAAAGATATTGAGAATAATATAAACAAAATAAAAAAAATACCTTACACAATAATAAGAGAATTCAAGAAAATGATTTAACAATGAAGATATTACATTATAATTGTGTGCAATACCTTATTAGAAGTGTTAATTTAACTACCTAATTAAGTCATAATTGTGTTAATGTTAAATTGGGTTAACATAATTAATTGTGTTTTAACTTGGAATCAATTTGTATGTGAGTGGGACTTGAGTTGTTTAATGTTTCAGATATAATCCCAAGTTGTGGGTTTTCAAAATCATTTTTTTTTTAATGATTTGAAAATTTAAAACACATGGTGTTTTATGATTTGTAAATTTTCTATGTTTTTATGCAAGTTTCTTTTCACATGGTTTTGTGTTGTTTTCCATTTTGTGTTTTGGGCTTGGATTCCTATTTTTTGTAGGTGTATCATATTTTGAATCACCAAAAGTCAATTCTTGAATTTTGTTCCATTCAAAAAGCTTGTTCTCTTGTGCATTTGACTTATTGTGGCATATGTTATGGGTTCAAGTTTTGTTTGTAAACATTGCATGGGATGGTTGTGTTTTGATTGTGTGTTTATAACATTCCTTGGGAACTTAAACCCTAATGGAAACTTTGTGTACCTTGAAGTGTGGAAGGAGTTGCAAAAGCACTAGACCTATGAAAAAAACTTTAAAAAGGGTCATACCATAGTTAAGCCCCCTCCCTTTCATTTCATTTCATTCCCTCTCTTTGTTTCCTTTTTTTTCTCTTCTTTTGGCATTGATTGGCACCTTTAACATGCAACAACAAAGAACAACAACTAAAAAAAAACTATCACCATTGTTCAGTTTCAAGTTCTAATTACAATCCTTTTTCAGTAATCATTCAAAGGTGGGGCCCATCACCTTCATTGTCATTTTCATCATTGTGGTGTTCATTACATGTCACTAGTAAAAACATGAACATTAGGAGGTCAAGGGAAAAACAAAGAGGGAAGGTGGTAAAACAATAGTGGTAGGATTGAAATTCCATCATTTTTATTGTCAATTTTCAAGCTCCACAAACTTCATCCAAACCCAAACCTATGAGGTTTGGTGCATTTGGGGTGCTCACAAAGCCAAAAGGAGGTTTAAGATAAGAAAGAAGGGATCCAATTTAAACCTCCCCTTTTAAATTTGTTTTTTGTGTCAAACCTAAAGGATATGTTCAATACCAAGTGAAAATTACCATGTCGCAAATTTCATTTTTATTTTTATTTTTGATTTCTCCAATTTTATTATTATTATTATTATTATTATTTGGTGCATTTGGGATGTTCAACTTTTTCATCTGAGTGGAGGTGATTTCATCAATAATTTGGATGGAAATTTTTCATCCATTCCAAAAAAAAGGTTAATTGAATTGTTCATTAGTGAATAGTTAGGTGTAATTATTTGTTAATGAATAACCTAACAAAGTTGTAGTGGAGGTGACATGTTCATTAATAAACAACCCAACAAAATAAAAAATTATTCATTGGGAAATAGTTGAATGGAGGTGGAGCTATCCATTAATGAACAACAAAGTGTGGTGACTTGGTGGCAAACAATTAAGTAGGTCCTTATGACAACATGTTGAATTTTGGCAATTTGGAGTTGTTTGTTGGTGAATGATTAATCAAGTTCTTCCAACAATTTATTGAAAGTATGTTGAGTTTTGAGTTGTTTGTTGGCAAATAGCAAAGTGAATTGATATGATTTTTTTATCAGTGGCAAGTTTGGACCTATTCATTGGCAAACAACCTAAGAAAGTTGGAATAATTTATCAATGAACATTTGATTAAATGTTCTTTTGGAATTTTGTATCTTTGGGATATAAAGGTGGATTGGAATGTTGTTTGCGACATTGGAATCTTAGAGAGGAGATTTACACATTTGCAATTTTTTTGCATTTTTGGAGACAAAGCTTTCTAGAAGGATTCTATTGGGTGTGAAAGGTGTTGTGTGTGGGGATAGTTTTTTAGTTGATTTCAAGAAGTATTTTACTTTTGTCAATAAGCATCCATTCTCATGACCTCCAAGTGGTGGAATGTTGCACCATTAGAAAACATGAAGGATTTTGAATTTTTATCATATTTTCGAACACAAATTACAAGAGTGGGGATTGTGTTATCTAAATAGTGAATTTTCATTTTGTGTTGTTGAGTTATGTGCATATTTCTTATCATTATATTAGTTGGATGTTCATTTATTTTCAAAAGGTAGGGAGGTTTGTCAAATGTGTGCCATTTGGTTAACAACCCTATAACAAGCACACACTTTTGGGTTGATTTTTTGAAAACATGTGCATATTTCATAGTGGGAAACCCAAGGTGAAAAAGAACTATAAATTGTTTCACATGTGCTAACCAATGTAATGAACCTTGAGGTTGTAATTGATGTGGTTAATGGTTGGGCACAAGACAAGGTTTATTAAGGTTAGGTTGTAAATTGGTTTATAGATATTCCAAATTTGATTACTAATTATCCTATTGATTGTTTGTCACAATAAAATTGGGTTGATGGTTAACACTACTAGAAATCTTGTCATTTGCAACTATCTTGGTCATGTTTACAACTATAAATTTGGTATTATATAATTTTTCAGCCATATGGTTGTGTGTGCAACTAACATGCAACTAAATGTGTACAACATGGACACATGTCATAAAAATAATGGCCTAAACTTATACATATTTAACTTATTATACTTAATATATATACGTAGGCTATGTATAATAATATTATGTGTCTTTAGTACTAAGGTTAACCCCATGCTAACTTAGGCTAATTTAAACTAACCTAAGTTAAATAAACAAAAAAGTTAAATTAACCATGGCTAAATTAAATTAGGCTAAATTATTTATGGCTAAAATGAATTAAAATAAATTAATTATGGTTTAAATAATTATGGCTAAATTAAATTATGTTTAAATTAAGCTAAACTAAACCATGGTTTAAATATATATTGCAAGTTTTTAAATTTTGTTTGTCAAATATAATTAAATATTTGTTTTGGCATATAAAATTTTTTATTTTATTTATTTGGAATTTTTTCAGAAAATGTAAATTTGATTAAACATAAATTTATGTAGAATAAATTAATATGATTATATTAACAATTATTATAAATGTTCATAATTATCAATTAAATGTTTATTATAATTATAATGATTATCAATTATATATATAATCAATAGGTATTATATTTGTATTTATATTTTTATGTTAAAATATTAATGTAAATAGGCTACACGAATTAACCTACAAGTACATAAACATCTTAAGCTAATTACTAGTTTAAGCTAGATAATAATGTTAAAATCATATTTTCATTAAGTAATTATATTTATTAAAAATATCCTACAATCATCTTTGAAGTGCAAAAGATAAGGAGTAATGAAAAATTAACAAGAAGAAAAACATGAAAAATAAGAAAAATAAGTTTTTTCCAAACTACAAAACGTGTTTTTTCTTTTCTTTTCTTTGGACCACTCCTACTTTTAAACCTCATAATTTTCTTATTTCTTATTCATTTTAAATGATTCAAAGTTCTATAGGAATGTCAATTGAAATTCTACAAATCATATTGGTACTTTAATAGTAGAAAAACCAACATAAAAGGAACTTTTTGGGTGTTTAAGAATTGGCCTTTGTAATGTTCAATGGTCTTTTTTGAATTTCTAACCCCCTTTACTTTGGGGGGCCATAACTTTCTCATTTTTAATCCATTTTTGATAATTGATATTGTGTTAGATGCGCCAAGAGGAAGGCTTCAAGTTTTGTTTGGACATTAAAAGCAACAAAAACCTCCCCTGGCTGTTATACTCTAATACATTAGTTGCATTTAATGTACAATTAAGTTGGTTCACGAGGTTTACAATGGAATTTTTTATCCCATATCCTTTGGCTTCCAATTCTACTTGGTTCAATATATAAATAGGAGCAATAATTTTGTAATAGTGAAACACCAAATGCCATTGGGGATGAGTTAATAAAAAAAGTTTGGCTTTTATGAAATGGTTAATCTTTAAAATAAAATTGGATTATTCTAATCTTACTTATACAGCCTAAACCTAATTATGTTCAACCTGCTTACACACCTAAGTAACCCTATTTACCTAATAAGGTTTAATAATAATCTACCTACTTAGGCAACACGTGTCAACATCTTACTAGCCATAAATTGGACAATTTAGATTTTATTAATTAATATTAAATTTTTAAAAAAGGTGGGCCTTAATTTCCACGCATCACCATATAATTGGTGTTTTAAAATGGACATGTGTCAATTGGTCCATGAACGTTCCATGGTGTGCCACATGTCATCATCTTAGTGGCATAAATGTTAATGATTGAGATAAATCCAATGAATATTTAATTTTGAAAACACAAAAAAATTAATTAGTGACATGTGTCCACAAGGTAGTTGTCTAATTTTTAAACATGTGTCATATTTTCATTAATTGCATTGTAGTTACAAGGAGAGTTACACATAAGGTATGATTACATTTGGATTAATATATATGGACGAACATTTATATTAGCACTGTATATACATGTTGCATACACAATGTCACATCAATTAAATGTCATGTGCAACTTGATTTAAGCAACTACACAAATTTGCAGTTGCATGTGTCACATGCAACTAAATTTTAGTTGCAAACAACAATTGTAAAACCCAAAATTTATAATAGTGTAATACACCACATTTTTTGTGTTTATAGTGTGTTCAAACTTTGTTGGTCTTATGAAATGTTTCTGTGGATGTAGGTGTCTTTTTAAATTAGGGTTAAACCAAACCCATACATTCAACATTTGAATTTAAGGTTAAGGTTTGGTTACCATAGATTTAAAATTAGGGTTCATATCGAGGTGACACAAGATTTTGTAACAAAATATACTTTGAGGGGTACTAGTGGGTTTATTAATGAAAGGTGAATTTCAAAGCACCCACACCATTGTCGTTTACATCTAAGAAGGATTCCATACATTCAAAAACATGTTTGCTACCAAATTTGATCATTACACCATTACTGTGGGACATGGATGACATTTATGGAGCCACCAAGGAACCTCATTAGTATTTAAAGGCGATTGGCAACATTGAGTTGGATGATTTTATACAAAAAAAGTGGCATCTAATGTGATATGCAACAAATACGCAATCCCTAATTATTCACACCTTTCATGGGATAAGGGGGTTTGTTTTAACATTTGAAAGGGCTGGCAATGGACAATTATCATGAGTTTAAACACACCCATGATGCTTATATTAATTACCAACTATGTTTCCATAAATTGAGGCATTGTGACCCCAAGATCAATTCCCAATGCAAATGTGACATATTTAATAATGATGCAATTGATGGAAGTAAGGTACTGGTGGTGTTAATATTTTTATTAATGTTCAGGGTCTTATGTTGGCATTCAATTTTATTGTGGATTTTTTTCATGAGTTGCAAAAACATTATTAAGGGGTCCAAATGAAAAAATTATGAAGTTTGCAAAAATTCCAACATAAGCCACATGAGAGCTTATGGGAAACATGTTTACAAATGAAACAATTGATCAAAGTGCTACAAGGGGTCATAGAATTCTAGGTTGTTCAATTATTGTATGGAATTTTGGACAAGGAATTTTTGTGAAGGGTGAGGGATGCCATATTGTTAGTGGGACAATTTCCTAACCTAATTAACTTGGTGGGCATCCTAACATTTTTATATTTATTAGTGGTAGGTTGTATTTACCATTTCCTAATAATTAAGATATGAAGTTACTTAGGTAATTAGTACCTTGAAGATAAGGTAATGGTATGTGGTTTTGCCACCACTACTAGGAAAGTGCGGTGTAGTTCACTAAACTATTTAACTGTGGAACCATAAAAGTTAATTAAGTTCACTATAATTCACTGTTTTTACCTTCATTGGTGAAAATGGTTCACTATATGGTGTACATGTTTACTAAGGGTGAAGGTTGTTTACTAGGTTTGTTTCTTTAACATTATTAAAATAATTATTGAAAAATCTCTAGTTAATTGGGTTCAGGGCATTGGTAAATTAATTTGTTAAATGTGACGTATTTTATCTATATATTCCCATTTCAAGCATTGATCATGTGTTTGACAATTATTTCCACCTACATTTTTACTCCATCCACCAAACCATAAAATCATTTCTTTGATCTCCAAGTAATCTTTGTCAAAAACAAATACCTTGTAAGCATGAAATCTCTTCTGCCTACTAGACAGATCATTGTCTGCAGAAAGCATATTTATGAAAGTGAAAACTCCACAATAACGCTTTGTAGTTCCAGCAGAACCAAAACTAAAATGACAAGAACAAGTGAAGTTGTAACCTTATGAGTGTCATTCACAAAGTATGGATTGTCACATTCACAGTAAATAGCGTAGACTAGCTGCCATGACTCCCCACTGGCTTCATTAGCTCCTAATGTTGTGTGTAGATGGTATGTAACAATCTGGAATGACTATACAAAATGAATTTCTGACCCATTTTTGAAAGCAATGGAAAGAATTAAACATGATGTTTGTTAGAATTGAAGAGAAATAGCTAATAAAAATAGTTAATAGTATCCCTACTCAAGCTTCAACAAGCTTCTGAGGGTAAGATTCATCACAATTTTGCTTGCCCCTATACAAACAAGCTAAAGAGGCCTACATAGTGGCCAGTAGTTGAGGCTTCCAACAGCTAGCTAAAACAGATGTTCCACAAACCAGTACTGTTACAAGCTGACATCACATTCTTGCTAACATGAACACATCTAGCTTTAAATCAACTTGGTACAACTACTGCACAATACAATTTTTTCTCATGATAACTGACTTATTGACCTCCTTCCTGAACTAATGATACTTTCTCCAGGCATTCCTATCTCCTTTATTGATAAAAAATGACAGTCACAACTTTCAACCTTTAGCTTAATCTCATCCATCCACCATTTTGTTGCCCTTCTGAAAAAGATAAGTTTCCCCCCAATGAGTCTTCCAACTAAAGATCTGTCATACTTTTCCAAAGAATTCACAGCTGTATCAACCTTGCCTCTACAAGCTCCATATTCCCTAGGGAGTCCCTTAAGCAACTCATTAGAGTGTGTCAGTGAAGGTTGACATATTCCTTTTCACCATCTGCATCCTTGGACTGATAGCAACATGTATGCACCATTTTTGGATCCAACATCTCACAAGGCTCTTTATGATAAGAACAAATCTTGACCTCACTCCAATCTGGAGACTAGACTGATGTTGCAATATCAGTTCTACTCATAAACACTTTCCCATCACACTGAGAAAAACTCTTTGTGAGAACTTGTTGCTCACTGACAGAATTCAGCAGCAGACTGCCCTGTGTTTCAAGATCTCACCAACATCCAAGGCCAGCATTGGCTCCAATCAACAGATGGATTCAAGCCCTCAAATGAATTCAAAAGCCCAGGAGCCAAAGCTGGAACTAGAGATCACATCTCCAAAGCCACAGAAAACAGGCTCATCTCACAAGAATCATAGGAGCAACAGAAACTCATGAATACTGTTGAAACCCTACATGATTTTGCATGCACTTGATGCACCATTTGCTGCTCTTTGATCATCTTCTACTTCAAGACTTTCCATTTGCATGAATTGCCCAAGAATCATAGACATAAAACAAAAAAAAAGGTCTTTGCTTTTACCACATTGATATTAGCTACCACATTTTGGTTGAAAGACAGTATTGGTGTTGATGGCGGTGTTAGGGTTGTGGGACATTCTTCCGTCCACCACATCTGCCGCGTTTGCCATTGCTTTATCTGAAAAATATGTGCGCAATGTGAATAAATCCAGCAATGATGGAAGTGGACTATTGTTGTCATCATCTGCATCATGCTACTAGTTGAGCAGATCAAAAGGTTTGCATGTGATTTAAATTTGACACTACTCTTCCCTGAACATGGCTTATTTCCACACATTTTGTAGAAGGAATTGAAAGAAAATAATATTATGGCTATAGCTCACAATATATATACTCATCATCAAATTTGCAATCCACCATAGAAATAATCTACAAATTTGCATTCAGCAAGTATACAAAAATGTTATATATGTATGTATATTAAATAAGAAATCAGAGCCAAAAATCTCCAAGCTTGGACATGACACAAAAAAAAGGTTAGAGCAACATTGAACTATTTATGTTAAATGAAGTTTCTTGTATCATACTATCTTGAAAGCCTATAATTACCTGCCTTCATCTACAAATACTATAGTGAACTATACCTTTATATAACATCTTCTTGAACATCATTTATACCATTAAACAAGTGTTGCATCTGAATTCAACTTCTGAACTGTGAACACCTCAAACATCCCTTGGAAAATCCAGCCCAACATCGTCATGGAAGACTTCAACTTAGTTGCTTCTGAAGTCATTTAGATTTTCATGTTGGGGTCAATTCTCGACATGCCCGAGTATTACGACTTGTAGTGGGACTTCTCACTTGTGGAACAATAGTAGCACCACGTTTTCTGCGCACAGGGGCATCACCTTGTGACATTTGCATGACATCTGACGTTTGAATTTCACCTTGTGAGGTTGGCTCTAGAAAACCATTAACAAATTGACCAGACAATGGCGAACCAAATGGTTCTGGTGTCTTAGGGTGGTTTAGGGTTTAGGTTTAAACCCTAAACCCTAAACCCTAAACCCACCCATTCATTGTGGTGTTATAGGTTGGAGAATCGTGGTCTTGATCCTAATGTGGAAATTGTCCCTAGGTGAAGTACTCTTAGTTTTTGTTATAGCTGAGGATGTCCAAATGCAAAGTGTTCCATATGATAGTCAACCTTCCATTTTCTTGTTTGTATACCTCCATGGCAAATATGCTGTCTGCTGAACAGTGTGACCTCTTTGATATGGATCTGGTGCCTTAGATGTGTAAAATCAGGTGATATATCCTGTGGAGGTGGAGGGGTATTGATATGGATCTTGTGGCAAATATTTGTGCAAGTGTTTCTTGGTTGGTCAATAGCATTGTAGAATGGATATGAGAGGACCTTCTAGCTAAACCCTTTTGAAGCATTGTTCCTGGTGTGGGACTTGCCATGATGAAGGAAAGTCCTTGTTGAAATCTGGATCCTTCCTCAACTGTGGCAAACTTGAGTGTTATTTACATGTGATTGGCCACCTATATAGGGGTAGTGTAAGTTGGGGATCGGATGGGAGGTCACCACCAACCAGCACTCGTGCTTGGGGGACTGTAGCACTAGGATCTTCTCCTCCTGTGACCAATAGTGCATGGGGAAGTAAGCAAGGGTCATCAGCAACTGGCAGCAACAACACTAGGGGGGCAACTGGAGCTTGGGGTGGTGGAGGGAGTCTGCCCCGCCCTGCATCAGCTGGTAGTGGCACACGACCCTCTTCAGCAGGCAACATCAGACAAGGGGAGCAACAGCTAGACACACCTACAACTAATAGCAGCTCAACCCTCCATGGGGACCACGACCTACATCTGGACCTAGTGTACAAGTCCAGACACAAGTGCAATTTCAGGCATCATTTTCACGGCCTTGCAGTGCAGACACATTACGAGGAGGTCCTTCACTGTCTGGGTTTGGGGATTCCTCTGCAGCAGCTCTGGCTCCTGCTCCAGCATGGAGTGGTCATGCAACAGCTGGCAGACTGGTATGCTTATTATGTTGCTCATATTTATTCTTATGATTTTGCTTCTATGAATTTTGGATCAGTTCCTCCCTCTTTAAACACATGACTAGTCTATTTAATAGTGTGGGAATACTTCTCCAGGTAGGTTTTTGGTGAGGGATGGGGCATTGGTAGATTTGCCTGAGAAGGTGATTTGTGTGGTGGACATGAATCTTGGGTTGTAGGGGTAGGCAGATGAGCCTCACCAAACATTACGTTTCAAATTGACGAGACTGGAATTGGAAACTGAAATACAGATGCAGAGAGGTATGGGGTATCATAGAGTCCAGTGTCAATTCTCCACCTTCTTGTGTCCACTTAGAGCAAATGTATGGAAACTTGAAGAAGAACTACGTTGCACTCAATGGAATACATTAGAATAGATGCTATCTTATAGTGATTGCAGTTGTACTAACTCCTGAAACACTCCCCATTAGCCAGGTACGAAATTTTTTTTCCCTTTGCTTCACAAATTAGGGTCTTCTACAAATGTTATGTTTTCTTATGATGTTGTGTTGTGAAATGTTGCTTGGACTTATTTGATTGCACTAGAAAGTGTCATTGCTTGCATGAAAGGCTTAAGAAATAGATGTCAGTTCATGGTTTGGTGATGGTTGCATTGTATTCAGAAGCATGTGACATTGTTTAGACCATGGTGTGATGTGCACTTTACAGGTGGTTGCTCTAACAGATGATTTTCATTATGAGGTGGCTTCTAACAAATCCTGTTTAGTGTTGTGTACCTGAGGTGATTAGATGTCAAATATGTTGGCTTTCAACTTTGTTGGTTGTATAATTTGTGGCAGCACTGGGCATTAATGCATCTCCGTCAGAAGACAATTTGCGCTACTTTAATGTCATGAGTGTGGGACCATCACAGTCTCCATATGAAGGTTCTGAACTCTGGTTCTTATTCATTTCATGGTTTGTTGAGTTCATTATTCTTTTGGTTGCGAAAATCTTTTGGTCATGGTGATGTTTGCTTGCATTTTTAGTCTGAATATGTTTACTTTCATTCATTACTTGGATTCCATTTAGCCATTTTTTTCTCTCTGCTTCTTTTCTATAGTGTTCAGTGTGATTGTGGTGAAAAAATGTGTGAGGAAATTTATGGTTATTTTACAATCTTGTTGGAACAATTGTCAATGTTCATAGGTGGGGTGTTCAAGTTGGAGCTTTTTCTACCAGAAGAGTATCCAATGGCAGCGCCAAAGGTATGTTGGAATTGTGCATTCACACAGGACCACATAATTACCTGCCTTGGTGACGCGCTCCCAAGTCACGAGGTGAAACCCACTTGAGGGTCTCACAAAGTCAAGTTGCGGAAGTTGAGACTTGGAGGGACGCTCCCGGCTTCCAACTCTAAAAGGGGTAGAAGGTCGAGTTGGGAGCCTAGGGATTAGACTAGAAAGAGGTATTAGTTGATCAAGCTTGAATCTGCATCAAAACAAACCACCCAAGTGGTTAGTTCACATTCCGGGACCCCTTGGGTGTTGGGACAAGCCACGGGCACTTCGGACCACAAGACACACCATAGCCCGGACTCGGGGGAAGCCACCACCTTCCCCCATATAATATTCTCTGCGACCCTTGGCCTCTGGGGCGAATGGGAGGCGCCCAACCGCCTCTCCATTACCTGGACCTTCGTTCTTCTTGGGGAGTCCGTGTTCGAAGAAGAGGACGACCCCCCGGACCTTCATCGCTACCACCCGGGAGGCTTCTCCTACCGGAGACAACCCCTTGACATTCTCAGGAGCTCTCTGCTCTATTATTTATGGTCCGAAAGATGCCGAAGGCACTTTGATGGCCAGTACTCCCTCAAAAGGGTCCTGCTCCAATCTTGGGAGGCTACGGCGGAGGTGGGCATGGCCACCTGGAAGGCCATTGGATCCTTTAGCCAGGATAGGACCCAGGACAATCAGAATAGCATTGAGTATGCCTTTAGGACTGAGTGGCTTCATGACCGCATCTTTGGGGAGGGCGAGGCTGCCATTTTTTGGCGCATGCTCCCCCCCTTGTACTTTCTCAATTTTTTTAATGATTGATGGGGCTATTGCCTCCCTCCCCGTAAGGGGTTCACCCTGCGACCCTTGGCCGATGCTACATCTAAATGGCTCTTTTTCCCGGGACTCCCAAGTTGGAGTCCCGAAATTGTCCCAAAACTGTCCCGGGTGGAGTCTTGGGACTTTGGGAGCTTGTAACTCTCGAATGAAAAGTCTGATCGCGACGAGGTCTGAACCAAAGTTGTAGCCTTCGTTGAGATCTTTTCAACGACGTATCGCACTTTCAATTCTAACGTCAGAAAGAGGTCGATTCCTGACTTTTAGTGGTCGGGAGTCAAACTGCCAGTTTGACTCCCGGCCCTTCTTTTGCCCATAACTTGGGCTACAAATGTCCAAATGGCCAATGCAAGGTCATTTTCGATATTTACGCTTCAAGACCTTTCCAATGACACTAAGAACACCCCAATGCAAGGTGTTTTGGGCCTTGCTGTCGAGCTCTGAACATTCGGGAGTCCCGGAGGACTCCAAGTCCCCAACTTTGGAAGTGTTGGGCTTCACCCCCACACTTGGCCAAAGTGGGGTTGCGACAATTGACCTTTCTACTATATTGGTGTCTTTATAGTTGTGAAGGATGATGGGTGTCAGTAGGAGCATGCCATCTTGCATAAGGCCCGAGGGGCAATAGCAGAAGTACCATCGGCACCACAACCCAACAAGCCTTGGTGTTTAAAACCATGGAATAATCTAGCTACCCAGCGACGACCACGCCCTCAAAGTACAAGGACTGCACTAGATGAAGCAGCCCCATTGGGCACAGCGTCCTCACAGTCCTACATTAACCATAGTGCATCTAATGGAATCAATGGTGATAGCTAGGCTGCAGACATTGATATGTTGTACGATGGATATTTTAAGGGCCTTTTTCTAGCTGAGAATGAAAGAAGCAATGAAGCAAGCACATCCCAGACAAATGAGGTTAGATGGTTTCCTGCTAGTGGGGAGGGTCAGACCATCATAATGATGGTCCGACACTTTGTGACTGAGCTTGTTGAAGACTATAATTTCAATTTCTATTAGATTTCCTCTTATCCACCTATCTTCTCTCAATTTTTTTGTTTCACCAAATTTGTCTCATTCAAATTGTCCATTGTCATAAATTTATTGATGTGGTGTGTTTAGGCAGTCTAGGGTAACAAAATGTCATCCAAGGGTAGTGGTGACTCTTCACTTGTATAAATTGCAAGCACACTGAAAGTTCAAACAAGGATCATCAAACCTAAGAAGTTTCTATGCATGTTTCTATACTTGTCATCTTGAGTTCTTAGATGGACACATGGAAATTACAAGATGAAAATATTATGGAGTTAATTACCCATATTTAATGGTTAATAGATGGAAAAATCTCCCTGAATTAACTAACCATAATTTGTGAAATAACTCTCCTAAATTAACTAAACACAATATGAAAAAACAATTTAAATTAATTAATCACACTAGGTGAAAAAACCCTCTTAATTGACTAGTGTTGTAGGTTGATTTAACTAATAGGTGTAATTTCCACCTGAATTTGGACATCACTTGTTTCCATCTTGTTTCACTGGCTTAATTGACCTATCCGTAGCCACTGGTCCCCGGTCACTAGGGGGTTAACATGTTTACCATTATTTCCTATAGTGAATCTAGCCTAGTTCACTCAAATCTTACTGAAATACCCAGTGAACTTGGCCACATCTCCTAGTAGTGTATAGACTTATAAATAAAATGTTAATTAATTTAGGGTTTCCCAAACTCTAAATTTGAATCATAATCCAATAGTATACCCTTATAACAATTATATGAAAAATGTGATTTTTAAAAATAAATTTTTAATTCAAATGTAATATGTTATAATATAATAATGAATAGACATTAAACTATCATAAATGCTTATTAGGCTTACATGGCCTAGGCTAGTAAACTACCTATATAACTAATATGTTTACTTAATAAGTTCACCCACTTTCAATACTTACATAGACCATTTAAGATATTAACCTAAAAGGCCTACACTAATGAATAAGCTACATAATAGGCCTATATTACATAGGTAGCCTATTAGGTAGTACTTAACAAGTAGCTTATTAACCTATTATTCATGTTTAGGCTAAGTTGTTTAATTTGGTCAATGTCAACATTTTAATGAATCTAACAACCTTGGCAATGAACTTTTGCTGAAGCTAATAATTTGTCAAGGCTACAAATTCGTGCTTTTTTTAAATGTACATTATTGTGTTTTTTGGATAGTTGAATCATGTTTCAGCTTCTAAAGGTGTTGAAAACATTACATAACAACTTGGCCCTCACAAAGCTTCCAAATCCACACAAACTTTGGCATGGTTTTAAAAAACTTATGAACATTTTCATACTTAGTTATCAATATTTTGGAATTCTTAAATTTGCATTAAAAACAAAGTTCATTAAAAATAATTGCAATATACATAATCATAAGTTTATATATATAATTTTAAATAAATATGTATTGAAATTAATATAATTCCATAATATCATTATTTTTATATAACATGTTATAAATAACAATATATTTGGACCAAGTTTTAAACCAATATTATACATCATAAAAAGGAAAATTTTAAGGTTGAACTTTTAATTTTTTAATCTTGACAAACTTTGTATTCCACTTAAGGTTGGGTTTTCACATAATGTTTACTTCTTATTTTTGTGTGATTTCTCCAACCTAATTTTTCCATCTTTTTGAATAAGATATAAAATGAAATTGTATTGTTTCACATATGTCTAAACCCTAGAAATTTCCCCCCAATTTCATGTAAAATACTTCTGATAATTAATGAATCATGAAAAAAAACATATAATTAAATTATTAATATACCAATATTTGAAATTTTAAATGATTAATTATCAAGAATTAGATAATCATTTATTTATTTTAAATAATTAGATAATCATTTGGTTTAAGTTTATTTACTTGGATAATAAAAAGTTGGATCTAAAAATCAAATTGAACAATTTGACTTTTGATTGATTAATTTAATTACATTTTTGTTTTAATAAGTTATTAAAATCACTATCTAAAATAATTATTCCACGTTATAGATTAGTAGTTCAACTTTTCCATGAAAAATTCCTACACCAAGATAAGCTTGATCACAATTGTCATTATATTATTTGTTCCATAAACAATACAACCTTTTTTCAAATTCAATGAAACAAAGTGAGAATCATGGAACTCCTAATCAACAACTTCAACCTCTATACACACCTTTGTTAGCATATTATTTTGAAATGAACTAATTATTTTGGAATGACCCAAAATGTGGGTATTGCATTTATGTTAGGATCTTCATTTAAAGAGGCTTAAACCCCACATGCGTAATTTCAGAGTGACCCAAAATGCGGGTATTACATTTAAGGTAGGATTTTCATTTAAAAAAATTTCAGCCCCACATGCGTAATTTTGGAATGACCCAAAATGCAAGTATTGCATTTAGGGTAGGATCTTCATTTAAATAGGCTTAAACCCCACATGCGTAATTTCGGAGTGACCTTCAATGCAAGTAATGCATATAGGGTTGGGTTATTTCAAAGTGACTTTGCATGTGGGTATTATGTTTAGGGTTAGGTCTTCACTTAAAGGTATCCAAATCATCTAAATGGGTTCTTTTGAAGCATGGGTATTGCATTTAAGGTTGATTTTTCATTTAAATTTGTAATATTCGAACTTATACTTACGTCTACCAATTAAAATTTTGGGGTTTCATTGCAATACTTACATTCGTACTTACCTTTACCTTTTTGAATTTTGAGGCTTCATTACAATACCTAAACTTGTACTTACCTTTACTAACTGGAATTTTGGGGCTTCATTGCAATATTTACACCCATACTTGCTTCTACCAACTAGAATTTTGGGGCTTCATTACAATACCTACACACGTATTTACATTTCCAAATTGGAATTTTGGGGCCTAATTGCAATACTTGCACTTGTACTTACTTCTACTAACTAGGATTTTGGGGCCTAGTTATAATACTTGCATTCAACATTAATATTTTCATTATCCTTGTGTTTTTGGATTTCACATTGTTTGTGTTTATTACTTGGAAACAATAATAACCTTTGTGTCATATTAGACTTCATGTGTGTGTTGAATACATGATGTTCAAAGAATTTGGGCTATGGTTTCCTCCATACAAAATTGATTCTAAAACAAAATTCTTATTGCCAATGGCAACAATCTTAATTAGTAATTGACACATTTATTCATGACATCATTTAGTACGGGCATTTGTGTGATTGAACATTGTTTCATGCCAATCTTTGAACCATTTGACACTATTTCCCAATCCATCTTCTATGTGGTATAATACCAATCCTAGGTGTAAAACTGCATTTGCCTTTGTGAGGTGTGTGTTACGAATATTACATGCCAATATTCTCATGTGTGAGGTGGCATGTACACAAAGTGTCACATCGCCTTCTTTACATTCATTTGCGATCTTTTGCATTACAGTAACCAATTGTGCAAGAGCCCCTTCCATTGGGGTTGATGAATTTATTGTGTCATTAGACCTTACAATGGCACCCACATGGAGATAATTTTGCTCCATGTTCATGAGCCCATCAAATTCCATGATCCCATCAACATTTTCAAGATGTTCATCTTCATCATCATCATTGGACTCCATATCATATGGAATATGTCGTGAGTCCACAAACATGTGACCCAACCCTCTACAATGTGATCCATACCATGTTCCATAATAATGAATGATATCCTCTTGAGAAATGTCTATGCATGTGAGAATGACCACAATTTGGTGTTTACACATGTTCCTTTGTAATGCCCATTCACATGTGCAACAAAATATTTCGATGAATGGGAACTTTGCCGCATAAATAACATTGGGAAGGTGTTGGTTCCGTACGCCCCAAGCTCCATCACTTTCAAAGGTTGGTTGGTAAACATGGGTGAATGGAATAAGTGCTGCCTTTTCCACACTTCATGTAATAATGGCCTCCATAACCTTGTTTTTCATGAAACCCTTTTTTTTCATTTCCAATGTGTGCATGTAGTGGCGTGCAATGGTTATTGTTAATCACCACACCAATTAGTCAATCCTACGCCCTCTAAGGCCTTTTGTGTTAAGAGCAAACCAACGTTTCAACACATCATGATATGATTCAATGTTCGCTTGGGGGTCTTGGTTGGAATGGGGCACTTTTTGAACATCCATTGTCCACAATTTTGCAAACATAAACATAATGCACAAGGATGAATAACATTATTACAAAAAAAATTTGAATTATAAACCATGATAAATATTATCACTTACCAAACTAATGGTAATAAGTCCAAAAATAATTTGTCCACGCATCACCAAGCCTGTGTTAATGAAGGCTTTCTTTCATAGTTACCTTCCCACGCTCTTTGAAGTCATCAATTGTTTCTCCATGATTGATGGACATGTATCACATCATGAAGGTCTTGGAGGATTCCACCCCACATTTCCACATCATTGATTTTTTCAATACCATGTAAGTGCCATGCTTTGAGAACATGCCAACAACAAAGGTAGATGGGAACCTTGTCCATACCCCATATGATTTTAATAAGGACACATATGCAATAAAATCTCCATGGGTGGATGGGGTTAGTACAACATAAAATGCATTTGAAGTAATCAAAAATTTTATGAAAGATATCGAACAAGATTTTAAGAAATGAATACAATATGGGTACTAGGTATATAACTAACCGTAAGGCCTTCAATTCTTCAAGTGCATCATCAACGAGAAAACATGATGGTTTCCAATGTGGCATGTGTGGTAACATCTTATCTTTTAATGGTTTCAACCATTCGATCAGATCCTGAATTTTTTGTTTATTTGTAATGACCTAGGCTAAAGGGACACCCATGCGATGATCATCAAACCCCATCAAGGTGAATAGATGGAATTTCATGTCATTTGTGCCAAATGTGGCATCCATAGAAATGGCACCATTGTGACCATATGATAACATGGACTCACATTGACTTAATGTTTGAATACCTATGGTGAACGGGACTTGAGTCCCGTTAATTTTACCAACATCTGGTAAAAAGAACACATCTTCCGAATGTTGGAGAGCCCAAGACCGAATTGAAATTGTAAGGTTGGTGTGTAAATGCCAACTCCCTTTCTTATGTTTCCAATCCAAATATGCAATGTCTTGAAGGCAAATGAAATCATTTCGTGTCATGCTTTGACTCACGTTCACATAATCTCACCAAATTGCTTTATGCTTCTCATATATTTGTTTAGTCGTGTAACCTAAACTTACTTGGGCCCATATGTGGTCCTACAATGCTTGTGACATGCGTGGAGCATAACAAGACATACGATAAATGGATTCCAGGTCATGTTCACCATGTGCGAATGACTTGTTAGTTCGTGTATGTGCCTTATGATAAATTATGATCTCAACCACATTAGGTTGTGTGTATAAACATTTGATTAAGAATGACGTTAGACATATTTGTTTAATAGATCAAATGTGGGTTGAGTTTTCCTGATAATCCTTTGGTCCATATCCACATTGATACCTAGACCAAAAAACTTTCAAAATGTAAATGATTGCATCTTTTGGTATATGAATTAAAGAAATAAAAAAGGTTAATGCCATAAATGTTTACCATGTATGCCCGAAGTGGTTTTTGATAGTTGGTTGTTTGACATATGTTTGGTTTGGAAAGTTTTTGTAAACATTCCATTCCACATGGGTGTTTGTTTCCCTTCGTTCACCTTCCAAGAATTCCGAGATGCAAACATATGGAACATAAGCAAATTGAATGGTCACTTTATTTTGCCCTCCATGGCGTATCCTAAACCTCCACACCAAGACCTTGTTTGAAAAAGGAGACTTGGTGGGGTTTTGGACATGAATGGAATGGGACTTTGGAACCTTTCCCATGATTGAAAGAAATAGGACAAATTCCTGCACCAAGATAATTTGTAATTATATAAACATTCATCATTGAACAAAAACCCAAATGCAATACATACATGGCATTATGAACCCATATATTAAAACAAACTTTGGCAATACCCACATAATGATAATTAATGCACATTGTTTGAAAGGTGCAAAATGCAATACCCACATAATGATAATTAATGCATACTATTTGAGAGGTGCAAAATGCAATACTTGCCTTGGGCCATAAAACCCACACTGGTTGTGGGGACTCAATTCATTATTCATATATGGCTATGAAAAAATCAAACTACAAAGAGATATTGAATATGAAATATTCGTGTAAAAGTATAAAACCTTTATTTATGGTTGTATACTTAATGAAACTTGATGCCCTTTCTACATCCAATAACATAGGAAATGAAAAGAGGTTGAATTGTGAAAATATAAACAAAAAAAAGAGAATTAACAAGAGACAAATGCATACTTTTAGGAATAGAAGATGACAACGTTCCACCAAAGTTTGTAGTCCCAATTGAAAATGCAACCCTGAAAGATCATAACTCATACAAAAGTGGGTTAGAAAATATTAAATTCTAACAACTATGGAACATATGGAAACAACGAATATTTATAATTATGGTATAATATCTAAAGAAGTGATAAAATCAAAAACCAATACAATGAGCAAAATTTATAGTAAAAACTATAGGCTTTGAAATATACGAACCAAATTCCTATACATTAAATCATAAAGCATAACTTTAAAAATTCAAATGATATTTTTCCATAAGCCTTATTACAACCCTAATTATACAAACCCTAACAAAAAAAAGTCTAGATATATGCCTTAAACCCAAAAAAACTATACAAACTATACAAATTATATAATGCAAAATAAACAAATTTAAAAGAACATAGGAAAAAACTTAGAAACCAAAGTTGAAAGGTTTTTAACTATAAATATTTATTGGCTAGAAGAAAATACTTTAATTTTTAATAACAATCAAATAAAATTCCTACAAAACCAAAATATAAAATATGTCTTTTACCTTTGTGTGATCTCTCTAATCTAATTTTTTCCACTCTCTTTGAAGAAGATATAGAATGCAATTGTATTCCTTCACATATGTGTAAACCTTAAAACTTCCCCCCAAATTTAGCCTACTTTAGATTAATTATTATACATTTGTGAAAATTTTATTAATTAATTTATGTGTCCCAACCCTAAACTTAAACCATAATCCAATAGTACATATTTATAATAATTACATGAAAAGATGTATTATAATGTCCATTCAATAATAAATTAGGTAAATAAATTTAGTAAAATATGCATTAACTAAATTAAAATGGCTGCAATTATGACATTGTTTCCACTATAAATTGTTTGTAATACTTACATATGGGGACCTATGTTCATCATCCATGAACTAAGGTGAACTTTAATAAATTGATAGGTAGGATTGAAAAAGGGGGGGGGGGGGGGTGGAAAGAATGAGTAGGTAGTTAATTAGGTATTTGGCTATGTAAAAAACATAGATAGATATGTAGTTAAGTAGATAGGCAAGTTAGTAAATAAGAAACAAATTACCTTATCCAAGTGATTAGGTTTATAAAATATTTATGTCAATAGAGTGTTTGTGTATATAGGGTAGATAGTTAGTACTGTGGTTAAATTAGTAGGATATGTGATTAATAAGGTAATTAGGTTAGTAGGTTAGGTGGTTAGTATAGTAGTAAGGTCAATAGGATAACTAGTTATTAGGGTAGCTATGTCAATAGGGGATAATAAATAAGGTACCAAGGTTGGTGCAATACTTATGAAGGTAGGAAAGTGAGGAGGGTAGCTAGATGTGAAGTCAGGTCCAAGGGAAAAATGGTCGCAAAGCAAAAAAGAAAGAAGAAAAGGTATAGTGGTGAATAGCAAAAAAAAAAAAGGACTGCGATGAACCCCATTTGGTGTCGGATGAAAAAACACAACCCATCCAGTGGCCAGAACAGCCAATTGGTGCATTGGTGGTTGTTGGTTCACTCTGGACTTTAGGAAGCTTTCTTCAACCATTTTGAGGTTGGGTGAGAGGTGCTAGGGATGTGTAGATATCCTTGGAAGAGGCAAGCTTAAAGGGTGTTGGGGGGGGGGGGTTAGATGATTTATATTCAGTACAATGTTATATGATTAATAAACCAATCATAGTACACATGATTTTTTCCATTGTACTAATGATCATGATTTTGCCAAGTGATTTTCGCTAAATGAATCCAATAAGCTTACTATACTCTAAGAGGAGGTTGATCAAACATATGTGACATTGTGATTTTGTGCCTACCTTCATGCGGATGTCATATCAAACATGTCAAACTTTTGGTCAAAGTATATGTGTGATTAATTTTGACCACAATAGAAAAGATATCGTGACATTTTACTTGTTTTACATTTTAATATAATACAAGGTAATTGAAGATAATTCATAGGAAAAAAAATCATCATTTATTTTATTAATGGTTTCATCTCTTTGTGGGTGTGGTGATTGGTACATAGAACAAAAGAACTGCATTGACCACTTTTGCCTGATACAGTAGGCCAATTACTACATAAAGCTCAAGGACAAAGACTTCCCATTTCACATTGTGCAACCACAGCTAACTGTCAAATCTCACAACACTCAAAGAGAGAGGGCAGTTTAACAAGCCAACTGTCATTGAAAGCTCCCAAAACAGACAGGTGGCCTTACCTCAACCATCAAAACACCTGGCATAATTGGCCTCTCTGGGAAGTGGCCAGGAAAGAAGTTATCATTGATGGTCACATTCTTGATGGCAACAACAGACACACCTGGATTGTACTCAATAACTCTGTCTACCAGCAGAAATGGAAACCTGTATCACCCCAATATGCAACACAAATATTGGAACTCCAGCTGGTAAAAGCATTTACGAGTGATTTGAGAGGATCAACCATCATTGCATCAGAGTGTTATAAAGTCACCTTATGCATGTGATCTAAAGGGAAAACAGATACCCTCCAATAAAAAGAGTGTAGTGTAATTTATTCGCACAGGTGATGGGTTTACCCTAACTTCACAATATAATGCTGCACATTCTTTCCTCTCATGGATATGATTTGCAGTTCATGCCCAAGTCAAAGCACGCTCTCCTGGCTCAATAAGTTCACCTCCATTCCAAGTACAAGATGTTATCAATATATCCCATAGATAATAGCACCATAATAAATACCTGTGTGGTAAGATCTCACGGATTTGGTTGATGTCAAGAACTGTGGGATATGCAAGGAACCCTGCATACACGATGAAACAGTGTTCCAATCAAGTTTGTTTTCTGTCACATGTCCATCTATATCAATCTTACAGTCTATTTGAACAGAAGTATTCAAAATGCCCTAATTCTTGTTCACCTTACACATGTCCAAAGTGGGCATGCAAGTTAGTGGCTACAAGGCACAAGACATAAATCTCACCTGAACTTGTTTCTACTCTTTAACATGGGCAAGAAGGACTTTGGAAGGCCATTCTCTAAACAACCCCATAAGCACAAGTCAAGTTACGTGGGGCATGTCTTAACTTTCCAACACTTGATAAAGGAAACAAAGGAATGTAGAGCCTGGAACTGCTGGACTCTGTGAGCTCACGCAGGACAATGCCCGTGTCTTCAGGAAAATCTAGTGGTGCCACCAAAGACAAGACATTCCTGGCAAGGATCAAGAACTTAGTGCCTGTGCACATGTACTCCATGTTTCTCCAGTGTGGACCTAAAGCCCTAAACCTAGCAGGTTGCAGACTTTTTGGATAGATCATGAGCAGCACATGGATGTGCAGGTGGGGTTGATTAAGGAGGTTTGAACAGCCCTGTCTAAACTAGTTGTCAAGCTTAGTTCCACCACTTGAGAGCCCACTTGATGAATTTAAAATGTGGAAAGCTAATCCATGAGTGTCTACAGTGCAACATTTGCACATCTGCGAGGTTGGAAATCATAAAGAAACATATCAGAAAGCAGGATCCATCCATGGCATTTGTCTGTCAACCCCCAAAACACATATATTTACATTGCATTTTGTCAACACCTCCATCCATATGTTGGCATTCAGAACCAACCATAACAGGCAATCCCAAGAGCTCTCTCGTACCAGTTGGAACAGGATCCATCGGAAGAGCGAATGACAGCTGCTTGAGAGGACGAATGGCATTTTCAAATCCAAAAAAAAAACAGAAGAAGAAATAAAGTCTCGCCAATCAATCCCCATTCAATCTTCCCGACACAAAACGCCATTGAGAGTGATGAAGAACACGGTATCTGGCATCCGAAACTAAATTTTAAAAAACATGCAGAGAAACCGAAGCCCGCCCTTCTCATCATGCCATTCATCACAAGGGGGGAAAATATAAAGAAAGAGGGCATTTCAAGCCACTTACGCTTCTCAATAGGAATGGCATCGTCAGATGTAGGCTCCACAGCAGCAGCAGCAGCAGTAGCAGCAGCCTCCAAAGTGCTAGTACTATCAACTGCGACGCACCTCAAAGGTTTCCTCCACACCAAACCCCCCCTCCTCTTCACAGCCACAACCCCAGAGGAAGCCGAGGAGAGAAAAAGCGAATCTCTACGCCGAGAGCAGATTGGAAACGACGACGCAGCAGTGATGTTAACATCGAAACTCCGCGATGACGACGACGACGACGAAGCATTGCTCACCAACAACACTGAAGACGCTGCTGCTGCTGCTACTTGGGCACTACCTGAGACTAGGGCTGCTACTGAATCCATGACCAAAAATACTACTGAAAAAAGACCAAAAAATAAAGGAGGGGAAACCAAAAAAAAAAACTAAAACAAGAGAACCTCCGCAACAAGGCTCGCAATATGCGGACACGAGCAACAAACAGGGAAGAAAAAAATAAACGCGGGCGTAGAGACGAGACTCATGAACTTCGCGTGTGTGGGTGGTCTTGTTGGTGTGTGTGCTTCAGCGAGCGACCGCGACGGGGTCGGCGAGGACGATGACGGACGTGCTGGTTTAGGGCGAGGATCCCCAGCATTAATTAGCATTAAATGGCGACTGTCCTAGCTGGGCTATGGCAATTTTTTACAAATTTGCTGATACAAATGGCGACCTAGAAAGTGCCTATGTCTAGATATAGAGAATTTTAAAAAATTAATTTCGAAAAATGGCGAAAAGAATCCCGTAAAAATCATCCATTTTTCAAATGTTTTTTCACTTCCTGAAAAAAACAAATTCGCCAATTTGCGAAATTTTGCCACTAAAAGAAAACACTGACTGTCTGTGCGTGTGCGCGTTCTGCCTACCGCCTCGGTATTCACGCCGACTGATTCTACCTGCAAAAGTATAGCCAGACTACAATTTTAGCCGTTTTTTGGGGTCAATTCTTGTGCTGTAGCCAAATTGGTGATGATCCACAGGAAGACTTAGCCAGATTTGGTAACAAGCTAAATATGAAAATAAAATTTTAAAACATCGTTTTATCCTTTTCAGTTACCCTAATTTGAGCTATGGTAGTAGAAAAATCTGGCGATTTAAAAAAAAAAAATGTTCTAATTCTGGCTCCCTTTTGAAAAACTCAAAAACCACTTAATTTTAGGACTTTTATTTCTCAATATAGCTTTTTGGCT